>CM054134.1:118492083-118519583 GCA_028751875.1 Rapana venosa
GAGACAGAGAGGGGGTGGGGGTGGTGCTTGCGTGTGTGTGCGTGTGTGTGTGTGTGTGTGTGTGTGTGTGTGTTGGGGGTGGGGTGGGAGGGTTGTGTGGGAGGGGGACATCACACATCAAACAAACGGTCGTGGGTTTTTTGAGGCCAGTAGGAAGGGACGAAGAGGCTGGCTGTTGTAGTTGTATTGACCACCCGCTCTTCTCTTGTCTCCCCCCCCCCCCCCTTTCTTTCTCTCTTTCTCTCTCTCTCCCTCTCTCTCTCTCTCTGTGAACAATATATTATTATCTATTTCTTTCCATCCTGATTTATTTTCTATTTGATTTTTAAGAGGCAAACGAAGAGAGAGGGAGAGAGAGAGGGAGAGAGAGAGAGACAGACGGAGAGAGAGGAGGGGGGAGAGAAAGAGAGAGAGAGGGGGGTGGGTGGGGAGAGAGAAAGAGACAGAGAGAGAGAGGGGGGGGGGGGGGGTGTTGAGTGAGAGAGAGGGGAGGGGGGAGCGAGAGAGAGACAGAGAGAGCGAGCGCGCAAACATACATGTTTCGGTTTTCCTCACGCCACGGAGAGGTGGGGGGGCTGTGTCAGTGTGTGTGTGTGTGTGTGGTGTGTGTGTGTGGGTGTGTGTGTGGGTGTGTGTGTGTGTTGTGGTGTGTGTGTGTGTGTGTGTGTGTGTGTGTGTGTGTGGGTGTTTGTGTGTGGGTGTGTGTGTGTGTGTGTGTGTGTGTGTGGGTGTGTGTGTGTGTGTGTGTGTGTGTGTGTGACACTTCCCTCTTCTTTCTCAACAACGGATGTTTTTGTGTGTGTGTGTGTCCAAGTTCTTCTTTTGATGACTATATATTATTTATTTATTTATTTATTTATTTGTTTTTCTTCTTTACAAGTCAATGGTTTGGGCGGGGTTTGGCCTAGTGGTTAGAGCCCTGAGCTCGTAATCTGATCGCCCGGGTTCGAGTTACCATCGAGGTATTTTATTCCCCGTACCGACTCCACTCTCCCCGAAAGTCCTTCGGATGAGACTCTAAACCGAGGTCCCGTGTGCGGAACTCTCGTAGAACATCTTGCCCACACGTTAAATCCTGTTCCGCTTTTCGTAAGAGTAGGCCATTGTGTGCGTGCCGGTGGGAACAGATGACAGAATTTACAAAACGGGGGGGGGGGGGGGGCTGGATGTAAAAAAAAAGAGCGCGTAAGTGCTTATTCCATTATCCTCGATATAAAAGAAGAAAAGTTAATTAAAAACATAAATAAACTGGAGGTTCGTGATTGCGCGAATTCATGTAGAAAGTCTTTGCGCACACGTTAAGTAAAAACCCGTTCCGCTTTTTATTTTTTTAGGAAGAGTAGGCCATTGCGTGCCGGTAGGAACGGATGATACAGTGTCAGAGAACGCCTGCACACTGGTGTCGAGTTGAGACATGATGGCCGAAGTCGGAATGCGGCTACCTAACTAGTGGGGCCGAAAAGGTAAAGGTAACGGTAAAGGAGTCCCATAACCTATAAGGTCGTAGGAGAGCGAGGCGTCAGAAACCTCACTTCTCTAGGGCCAGCATATTGAGGGCGGGCGCCCATCTCCTCTCCCTCGCTGCTTTACCTTCCCTGACCGTAAAGAGGGCAGGTACCCATTTACAGCTGGGTGAACTGGGGGGACTGTACTGAAGCCAAGGCGCGCAAACGGTCACCCATCCAACTGGTAACCACGCTCCACGCTGCTTAACTTGGCTGGGGGAAAGCGAGTGCTAAAAAACAAAAACAAAACAAAAAACAAAAAAATCCGGTCTCATACGCCAATAACTCACCACTGGTGAACTAACCTCAGGAGCTTTTAAGCCGAGGGAGGATTTTTGTTTTTGTTTTTGTAAAGCAACAACAAGAAAGAAAAGAAAAAAGAAAGAAAAGGAAAATGAGAGGGGAGCGAGAGAGAGAGAGAGAGACGAGACAGAGGAGAGAGAGAGACAGAGAGACACAGAGAGAGAGAGAGAGAGAGAGGAGATGAGGAGAGAGAGAGAGAAGCAACACAAACATGCTTTGGTTTTTCTGGCGCCAAAGAGGAGATGGACATGGGGGTTGAGGGGGGGGGGGGGGGGGGGTTGAGGGGGGGAGGGAAGGGGGGAGGGGATGAGAGAGAGTGTGTGGGTGGGTGGGTGGGGGGCGGGTGTGGCTGTGTGTATGACCCTTCAATTCTGTCTTTTTCATTCAATTCAGTATTGCATGAACGGGGGGGGGGGGGGGGGGGGGGGGGGGGGGTTTGGGGGGGGGTATTTATTTCTCTTCATTTCATTTTCTTCCTCCAGAGAGGAAAACAAGGAAAGAGAGAGAGGAGAGGAGTCAGAGAGAGAAAGAGAGAGAGAGAGAGAGAGAGAGAGAGAGAGAGAACTCCAACTGAATAAATTTATTCACAAAAAGGCCATTGGCCCATACATGAAGGGGGTTGCGAACTGCATGAGAGAGAGAGAGAGAGAGAGAGGGGGAGGGGGAAGAGAGAGACAGAGACAGACAGAGAGAGACAGAGAGAGAACGAGCTAAAACTATACAGCTTTCGGGGTGTTGTTGTTTGTGTGTGGCGGCGCCACTGAGAGATATAGGGGCTGGTTGTGGAGTTGACCTCTGATTTTTCTCAACAAGCAATATCTATGTTTGTTTATTTGCTTGTTTTGTTTGATTCATGAACTCTACAGGAGGAGGACAGGAGTCGAGAGGAGAGGAGAGGAGGGAGAGGAGAGAGAGAGAGAGAGGAGAGAGAGAGAGAGGAGATGAGGAGAAGAGAGAGAGAGGAGAACGGGGGAGAGAGGAGGAGAGAGATGAGAGAGAGAGAGAAAACCAGATCTCTGTCAGTTTCTTTCTCTGTATCTCTGTCTCTTTCTGTCTATCTTTCTTTCTGTCTGTCTTCTTTGATGTGTGCTGCGCGCGCGCGCGCGCGTGTGTGTGTGTGTGCGCGCGCGGCGCGCGCGTGCGTGTGTGTGTTATGTGTGTGTGTGTGTGTGTGTGTGTGTGTGAAGTCAGCAACCTTGTCTCAGTGCAAATGTCGCCTGTCTGAAATAACCAAGCCCTTTTTCACCCTCTCTGTCCACCGTCTCGTCTGTCTTCCTTTCTGTCTGACTCTATCTGTCTCTCTCTATGTGTCTGTCTCTCTTGTCTGTCTGTCTCTGTCTGTCTTCTTCTATAGATCTGGTTGTATGTTTGCCGTTAAATATTGTGTCATGTGTCCAGGGACTTCCGGTGTGTGTGATTTTATTCGGTTTTTAAAAATGTTTTTATTATTCTTTTATTGCGAGGATTTATTTATTATTTATCTTATGTATTTATTCTTTTATATCGAGGATAATGGAATAAGCGGTCATGTGCTTTTTTTACATTCAGTCCCCGTGTGTATGCGGTTTTGTCAATTTTGTCATCTGTGCCCACCGGCACACAATGGCCTACTCTTTTGAAAAGGGGAACATATTTTAACGGGTGCGTGCGTGCGTGCGTGCGTGCGTGTGTGTGTGTGTGTGTGTGTGTGTGTGTATGTCTGCGCGTGCGCGCGTTCGCGCGCATGCAGGTGGGGCGTACGCACCTGTGAATGAATTTCGTAAAGCAACCGCCCCCATATCATGCACAGTCCTATAAACCTCTATCACGCAATCCTGCATAACCACACTGGGCCAGCAGCAGATACTATCGCGGCCACAGCTGTTGTGTCCTTAAAGGGACATCGTCGTTAAGTGGACAGGCTGAACGGCGGAGACATTAAGAACTCCCCTCCCCGGGTCTGGAAAGTTCCTGTGCCAATTTTCACCTTCTCCTGTCCTTCACCAGTTGGCCTGCCAATGCATAGACTGCACATTGCAAGAGAAACCATTCCGAAGCTGATAATTCCTTTTATTTTTTTTTTTTTTTTCTGAGCGTGGGAATCGGGATAAAACAATAGATTTTTCCGGGGAGAAAGTTGAGGGATACTCGTTTTATGTTCGTAGTTTCGATTTAGTTTTTATTTCTTATTTCTATTACCATTTTTTTTGGAGTCGCGTTTTCGCTTGTGTTGATCTAAAACGGTGTGCTTGAGCAGTTTAGAAATAATTTTGAAATTGGGTTTAGCGCTAGGGTTTCGCGCAGCTGAAGTCCTTAATCCAATTAGGGACACAGAGACGGTGTAACGACACCACCACACAGGGCCTGTGATATATCAGAATTAAAGCAAGGAAGAAGCTGTATGGAACAGGGAGGGGGTGGGGGGGGGGGGGTGGGGGGGGGGAAGGGAGGGGTACCAAGACAACTGTAGAGTGATGTCATTCGTTGTGTGTCAACTGTCATGCCATTTCTTGGTCGTACTGCCATCAGTCCTTTGGCTCAGTCCCTCTACTTTATCTCTTCCTTATGTGTGTTTGTGTGTGTGTTTACTTTGTTTGTGTTGTGGTATGTGTATTTGTATGTGTGTGTGAGTTGTGTGTGTGTGTGTGTGTGTAGTGTGTAGTGTGTGTGTGTGTCGCTCTCAGGGTGGTCCACTGTCACAGAAAGAGACAGAGACAGAGAGACAGGCAGACGACAAACAAAGTGACAGGAGGCATAGACAGAGATAGAAACAGATACTGACCCCCCGCCCCCCCCCCCCCCCCCCCCCCCTCCCCCCCCCCCCCCCCCCTCCCCTTTTATGTGTCGTGGGTGCGCGCGCGCACACCAATCACACACGCGCGCACGCTACGCACACACTACACAACTCACTCACTCACAGAGGAGAGACAGAGAGAGAGAGAGGAAGATGTTGATGATGTGATGTTGATTGTTGATAATGATGGTTTTTTTTAATATCCAACGGGAATTCAAAAGGTAAACCATTCTATCCTTTTTCCTTCTTTCTTTCTTTTTTTCCTTTCTTAATTTGTTGGTCACTGGTGGTTGCACAGAGAGAGAGAGAGAGTTAGAGAGGAGAGAGAGGAGAGATGAGAGAGAGAGGAGATGATGAGAGAGAGAGGAGAGAGAGAGTAGGGTGGGGGGTGTGGTTGAATAGTTGTTAGTGTGTTCGTGTGGAGGAATCGTGAAATACTTAAAAACCGGCGATGCGCTGATACTGGCCGAGGTAATGTCATCTGCCCAATAACCGGGCCCTGCTGATAGCGCCTGCTCACCAATGCCCTCCTCCTCCTTCCTCCTTCCTTCTCCTCCTCCTCTTCCTTCTCCTCCTCCTTCTCCTCTCTTTTACCTTCTCCTCCTCACTTCTCTTCCTTCCTCATTCTTCTTCTTACCTTTCTTCTCTTCCTCAACCTTTCTCCCCCTACTTCTTTCTTTTTTTTTGTCACAGGTGAACTGGGCATTATTATTATTATGGGGACTGCCTAGTCTGCTGAAACCCTGGGAAAACACTTAAACCGGCTCTGTCTGTCTGTCTGTCTGTCTGTCTGTCTGTCTGTCTCTCTCTCTCTCTCTCTCTCTCTCTCTCTCTCTCTTCTCTCTCTCTCATCTCTCTCTCTCTCTCTCTCTCCGTCTCTCTCTCTCTCTCTCCTTCCCTCTCTGTGTGATGTGTTTCTGAGTTAAGACCTATGAATATCATGTAATTATAATAGACGATATGTATTGATATGATATCAACACGTGCGCGCGCGCGCACACGACTTTAACGTGAACAGAAGTCCCTTGTGCGAACGCACGCAAAACATCTTGCGCACACGTTAAAACCTGTTCCACCTTTCGGAAGGTTAGGCCATTTGTGCTGGTGGGAACGGATGACAGCATTTACAAAATCACATGCACATTGTATCTGGATGTAAAAAATAGCACGTAAGTGGTTATTTCATCATCCTCGAAATGAAAGAATATACAGATGTGCATAAAAAAGAAATTAAGGAAAGATGTAAGTTAATTATTAAAAAAAAACCCCACAAGATGTTAAAACTACGATGAAACCTAAAGTTTCTCGTACATGGTTACAATTTTCTCTTTTGGAAGTAAAACAGAAAATCTAAAAAGTTATTTTAGGAAAATTACGAATCGCGGGCTGCTTTGGCGGGCATGCATTCGCACAGAGATGAGAATATAAACCGAGGTCCTGTGTGCGAACCACCTTGACCTTGACCTTCTCCTATCCCGTAGTCTGTATGCATACCGTGTGCACATGTATGCAAATCTTCATTGGTGCCCCAACAGTCCCACAGACTACTGCGGGACAGGTCAAGGTGAAGGTGACTCGCACACAGGACCTCGGTTTATCCCCTCATCTTCAGAACTTTCAGGAGACTGGAATCAGCGCCAACGTCAACTCCAGGAGAGAGAAATCCCATGGAACAGATACCAAGCACAGATTGAAAACTTGGCTGAGATAAATTAATATTCTGGAGTCTTGAGCCTTCAACCCCCAGTTACGAGGCTCTAACCGCCAGGCTTCCTTCCCCCGCCGCCCCCCATCTCCCGAGATAATGAAACTGAATCCCCCAGATTGAAACTTTATCATCGTGGAGTCAGAGGGACGCCACAGACAGGACCCAAGGTCGACACAGATAACCCACCCCGTGCGCTGTCAGGGATCCACACATTTGACGTCACGCTGATTCGGTCAGAGGGCTGAGCGTTGGATTCGTATTCCAAGTTAGCTGAACGTCCCGGTTCGAATCCCCGCTCAGGTATTCGTCTGCTGGGATTTTTTTTTTTTACTTCGGTTTTTTATCAGTTCCATCCACCGTGGGGATGCCGGGGACCTGTGGGTACAAATAGCATCCCCACCTTCTGTAAATTCTAGAAATTTCCTCTTTTCTATCACTCTCTTTGTTTCCGCCTTGTTCCTTTCCTTCTTGTCACCTCCTTCTCGTCAATTTTCTGCCTTTTTGGTCCATTCTCCTGCCTTTTTTTCTTCTTTCTTTCTTTCTTGTTTTTTTTTTTTAAAGAGAAAGACTTATAAATAAAACTTTAGTGTTGAGTAGAAGAGTAGGCTAGCTGTGTTTGGGGTTAGGTATTGACATGGATGTGGTGTCGATAAGGCCGCGCACCGTAAATAATTTGGGGGTCATGTAGTATGTTTTATAGAGTGCGAGTCAGAAAAAAATGTTTGGTGGTTTTCACAGATTTTTTAAAGTATGAAAAAAATGCATTGTGTATATGTTTTGCGGTTGAGGTCATAGATTGACACCAGGTAGTGATGAGAAAGTGAGAAATGATCATCAAATGAGGATCGCTTGTGTTCCTACGGCGTTGACCCCGCGCATGCATATTGTGGTGAGGCAGCTAGCAGACGACCAAGAACAGTGTTTGCTGAAAAATTGTTTAAAAAGTTCAAACCTACCAAATTTGTTCATATTGTCCTGAGTTTTGAGTCAGGGGCTAGTGTTTCACAAAAAGGGGTTTTATTTCTGTGGATGCCTTAGACTTAATACGTGCGATATGAATATAACAGTCGCATAGAAAAACAGAAGGAAAAATGCCATTTTTATTACCAGTGTGCGGTCTAAGTGCTTTCTTGTCGCTAACTTGATCAAGACATTCCACTGCCCGATTTGTTCGTTAATATCCCCTTTCAAAACTTGGTCATGAATATTATTACTATCTAAAAGAAAAACAATAAGTGAAAAGAAAAAAAGCCAAGAAACGTAAAAGAAAAGGACAAATATCTGTACTTTTCTTGACGCAAAACCTCTAATAGTGTGTGTGTGTGTGTGTGTGTGTGTGTGTGTGTGTGTGTGTGTGTATGCGCTTGCTTGCTTGTGTTGTGTGCGCGCACGTTCTCGTGTAATAAAGTACGCGCACGTGTGTCTATGTATTTCGTGTGTGTGCGCTTAGCTTGCTTGCTAGCACACACACACACACACACACACACACACACCACACACACACACACACACCACACACACACACATATATTATATATATAATATATATATATATATATATATATATATATATTATGATATTATATATATATATATATATATGTGTGTGTGTATATATATATCTCGAGTTGTGTGCTCGCGCGCGCGCGCAAGCGATTCGCGCTGAAAGAATAAGACAAGAAGTGTGTGTGTGTGTGAGTGTGTGTGTGAGTGTGTGTGTGTGTGCGATAGTAATAACGAACGACGATGTGCACGCGCTCACACTGCAGTTCTTGAAAGAAGCAGCAGAAGGTGGAAAATGGATGAGGATGAGAGGGTGGGAGGGGGGAGGGAGAGAGAGAGGAGGAGAGAAGAGAGGGAGAGATGGGTCTGGGGAAGGCGAGATAAGGCTTGTTTCGCATGTGGAAACGAAATTACCGAACGTGTTTTTGTTCCCTTTGCCGTCACGTGTGCTGGGGGCTCGTTGTTTCGCCAGTTCGGGGGGGGGGGGGGGGGGGGGGGGGGGAGTGGGAGGGGGGGGGAGGGAGTAGTGTAGAGTAGAGAAGGTAGAGGAGAGGGAGAAGGAAAAGGGAAAACCCTTTTTTTAAAATGTGTTTTTCTCCGGTTTTTCCTTTTTTCTCTCTTCTTCTTTCTTTTCTTCTCTTTTTTCCAAATCCCTAAACCCCTCATTTCCCCTTTTTTTTTTTGGGTTTGGGGAAGGTGGGGGAGAGGGGAGGAGGGGGGGGTGGTGGGGGGGGTGGGGAAATTAAAACCCAACCCTAAAATTTTTTTTTTTTCTTTTCAACCCAAAAAAACTCCTTCCCTTGGTTAACGGGGGCCGTTCGGGGCTTTAAAAGGGGGAAAAAACCCCCCCCCCGGGGGGGCCCCCCCCGGGCCCCCCCCCCCCCCCCCCCCCCCAAACCCCCCCCCCCCCCCCCCCCCCCCCCCCCCCCCCCCCCCCCCCCCCCCCCCCCCCCCCCCCCCCCCCCCCCCCCCCCCCCCCCCCCCCCCCCCCCCCCCCCCCCCCCCCCCCCCCCCCCCCCCCCCCCCCCCCCCCCCCCCCCCCCCCCCCCCCCCCCCCCCCCCCCCCCCCCCCCCCCCCCCCCCCCCCCCCCCCCCCCCCCCCCCCCCCCCCCCCCCCCCCCCCCCCCCCCCCCCCCCCCCCCCCCCCCCCACCCCCCCCCCCCCCCCCCCCCCCCCCCCTCCCCCCCCCCCTCTCTCTCTCTTCTTCTCCCTTTACTTTACTTCTTCGACCCTCGAAACACACCCCTGGGTCAGCGAAAGCAAATAGCAAGGCCCGTCGGGCCAGTCGCTTTATCTGCCCGGCTGCTGTGCAAATAACCTTCGCCGATATGCCGCAGATATAGCCAGGACAGAACAGGGGCTCACTGGCTCGCTGGAGCCCTTGTCCACCCCTTTTACCACAGCCAAGTTTGGTGGTTTTTGTGCGTTTTCTTTTCTTTCTTTTTTTTTTTTTTTTAAAGAAGTTGGGGAGTGTACATTTGGCTGGTTTATTAATTAGGTGTGTGTTGTGTGTGGGGGGGGGGGGGGGGGGGGGGGGGGGTTATTTCCTAAAAAAATACCGTTGATTTGTGGCTGGTTGCGATGTGATCTGCGTTGGTTTCTTGGTTACGATGTGAACAAGAACGGGGTTACAAAACTAGTGTTGATTTTTGTGTTGTTGTCAGGGGTTGGTTGAAGTAACGTTTGTTGAGAAGGGAAGAAACCTACGTTATAGTGTACATAAATTAATGTTGAGAGCAACAACAAGCAACAAAGCTCACAGCCTACTCTGACATAGAAAATGTTTTTATTTAAATAGTATTTTTGCAGCTAGACTAGTAGATGTGTGTTCATATGAAACAATACAATGTTTTTAAATACAATTCCAAGAATGACAAATCCTGATTTTGTTGCAACTACATTAATGATTACAAAAGATAGAACAAAATATCGCTAAACAAGCCAGCAAAGCAATTGTACCCAAAATATTGCTAGAAAACTAGAACAAAAGGAATACTTAAGAATACGAATAACAGTAAATAAGAATAACAGAAAAAATAGGAATAACAGTGTCACGAATTCTGCCTTCATGCTATGGGGACGGCATAGCTCAGTGGTCGGAGCACTCGCTTTCCCCAGCCAAGTTAAGCAGCGTCGAGCGTGGTTACCACTTGGATGGGTGACTGTTGCGCGCATTGGCTTCAGTACATTTCCCCAGTTCCCCGAGCTGTAAATGGGTACCTGCCTCTTTAGGGTCAGCGAAGGTAAAGCAGCGAGGGAGAGGAGATGGGCGTCACCCTCAATATGCTGACCCCTAGAGAAGTTGTCACTGACGCCTCGCTCCCCTACGACAACATAGGTTATGGGACACCTTTACCTTTTTACATACAGTTTTTCCACATCCCCTTATTCCCTTCCTGGTTGCTACTTTGATCAGATCTGAAGTTACCGTACAATTCAAGTTACCCATCAAAATGATATGGACTACAGTTTAATTCATAGATTGGGAATGCCATTTCTTCCCAGTGAGAAATAACATAGATAACAGGAATTTGACCGAAACATCTATTCATTTAATAGGCATTTATTTATGCCTACCAGTTCACTAATTATTTATCTCTCAATTCCGTTTTTCAATTTTGTTTCTCAATAATTATGTAGAAATTCCCTGATGAAGAACGAAGGGCTAGTTGGTTGGAAATCTTTAAAACAAAACAAAACAGCAACTAATGATAGAAATCTTATCGAGGGTAATCATTTCAAAAATAGAAAACAGATCGGTATATGAATGATTAATAAACAAACGATTTTTTTGTGGTATTATCAATAATAGATCTAGATAAGTTCAGCCCCTCTTACACAGAATGATTTTTAAAAAAAAATAGTGCCGCCAGTATATTCACATATAATCAGATTTTTCCAGTTGCCAAGTTTTGTTTTTGTCCTTGATTTTTTTTCTGTTTGTCTGTCTGTCCGTCTGTCTGTCTGTCTGTCTGTCTGTCGGCATTTCTTCTGAAAGATTTTGGTCCAGAAGAGTTCAGGTTGTCCTGTAATTTGTCCTGGGTTTTTGTTTGGTTGGTTGTTTGTTTGTTTTTTCTTCTAGCTTTTTCCTCCAAACTTTCTGAGATGACAAATTTGAAAGCGTTCCTAGGCTGCTACTGAACTTTGGCGCGCGCGCGCACGCGCACGCGCACACACACACACACACACACACACACACACACACACACACACACACACACACACACCACTCTCTCATTCACTCGCTCACTCGCTCACAGAGAGGGGAGACAGAGAGAGAGAGAGAGAGAGGGAGAGAGAGAGAGATGGAGAGAGAGAGAGAGAGGAGAGAGAGGAGAGAGAGAGAGAGAGAATCCCAAGCGAAAAGGACAGTATAAGAAGCAGAAAGAGCAATACTAATGCAGAAGAGAAGAGAAGAAGAGAAGCCAGGTTTCACCCGTATTTGCCGCTTGACTGCCCCGTTATGGCCTTTGTGGCTGACACGGCCATAAATCACAGAAACGGTCTCCGCGCAATGGGACACGTTCTATTTGTTGACGTCCGCGCGCGCTCCATATAAGCGAACTACCGGCAAGACAGAGAGAGAGAGAGAGTGAGGGAGAGAGAGAGAGACAGAGAGAGAGAGTGAGAGAGAGAGAGAGAGAGTGAGCGAGAGAGTGAGAGAGCGAGAGAGAGAGAGAGAGCGAGAGAGAGAGGGAGAGCGAGAGAGAGAGAGAGAGAGAGGAGAGAGTTGAGAGAGAGAGAGTGAGCGAGAGAGTGAGAGAGCAAGAGAGTGAGAGAGAGAGAGCGAGAGAGAGAGAGAGGGAGAGCGAGAGAGAGAGAGAGAGAGAGAGAGTGAGCGAGAGAGAGAGAGAATGTGAGAGAGAGAGAGAGTGAGCGAGAGAGTGAGAGAGCAGAGAGTGAGAGAGAGAGAGTGAGCGAGAGAGTGAGAGAGGAGAGAGAGTGAGAGAGCGAGAGAGTGAGAGAGCGAGAGAGAGAGAGAGAGAAGAGAGGCTGTAACATCAAAGAGAGAGAGAGGGGGGGGGGGATGGGGATTGCGCTTTTTGGGTTTTTTGTTTTCGTTATTTTTGATTTTTTTTAATGTGAGTGGTGCCGCTCTTTGCAAGTGTCGTCTGTGCTTCTATAATGTGACAACACCATTAAAAAAATAAAAATAAATGCAAGTTTCAGAAATGGAGGAATTTTGTTTTTTTTTTTGTTTGCTTGTATGTTTTTTTAGGGGCAGGGTGTGGTGGGATGGGTTGGGGTGGGGAGAGGGGAGGGGGTAAAAAAGCAGCCAAAAAGGAAGGGATTTCCTTTTGCTCATTTTGAGAGAGAGAGGAGAGGTCTTATGCAACATTGCCCTGTTAAAAAGAAAGAACAAAAAATCTCTAGTTAAAAAGAGCTCTCCAGTATGTCAAGAACAAAAAGGTAAGACAGTAGCAACAATAATCAACCCAATACTGTAACCCACTCAGCAGCCATTAACCCCCCCCCCCCCCACCCCCCCCCCCTCCCTTCTGAAAAAAAAAATCGAGTATAAAAACAAAATCAAAAAACCATATAGCCCCAAACAATAAATAAAAACAACATTTATGGCCCACACTACCAAAACACTTTTTTTTTTCAAAACCCACCACCACCAAAAACCCAAACAAACAAAACAAAACTCCCCCCTCCTCCCAAAAAACAACAACAACAACCCCACAACAACAAAAAACCCAAAACAACCCCCCCAAAAAAACAACAACAACAACACCAACAAAACAGCAACCCTCAACTCTACGCCACAGATGAAGAAAACCCACAAAGCAAGCACTCACTACAGAAAAAACACACAAAGTCCTTAACCAAGAGCCAGCCATTTTGCAATGAAATCAGTCCTGAATCGGTTCATTTCAAGCTGACAAAATAATGGCCTTTCTGCCGGCCCATGCAGTCTCCCAAAGTTTACCCTGCAAATCCAATCCCCGGGGTCAAACAAAGCATGAACACAACTGTGATGATGCCTGTGTCCTGATTTCCCTGCAGTTTCCGCAATGGCGGCAAAACTTTAGAACTCATAGAGACTTTGGGTCGGAACTTAGATTCTGTTCTTTTTTGTTTGTTTGGTGTTTGTTTCGTATGTTCCGTATTACACGTGGTGTTTGTTTCGTATGTTCCATATTACACGTGGTGTTTGTTTCCTATGTTCCATATTCCACGTGGTGTTTGTTTCCTATGTTCCGTATTACACGTGGTGTTTGTTTCCTATGTTCCATATTCCACGTGGTGTTTGTTTCCTATGTTCCATGTTACACGTGGTGTTTGTTTCCTATGTTCCATATTACACGTGGTGCTTGTTTCATATGTTCCATATTCCACGTGGTGTTTGTTTCCTATGTTCCATGTTACACGTGGTGTTTGTTTCCTATGTTCCATATTACACGTGGTGCTTGTTTCATAATCTATATTCCACGTGGTGTTTGTTTCCTATGTTCCATGTTACACGTGGTGTTTGTTTCCTATGTTCCATATTACACGTAGTGTTTGTTTCCTATGTTCCATATTCCACGTGGTGTTTGTTTCCTATGTTCCATGTTACACGTGGTGTTTGTTTCCTATGTTCCATATTACACGTGGTGTTTGTTTCCTATGTTCCATATTACACGTGGTGCTTGTTTCATATGTTCCATATTACACGTGGTGTTTGTTTCATATGTTCCATATTACACGCATTTTATGTTTATGATGATTACCTGTGCCGTGCTTTGTACTTCTTTTTGTTTTTAAAAAAAGGTGTAAACAATTATTTGTCGAATTTCGTTCATGCTGTGGAGACTGGAGTCGCACTTAGGGCTTTTTGTGTGGTGTGTTTTTTGTTGTGCAGTGTGTGTGTGTGTGTGTGTGTGTGTGCGCGTGCGCGTCTAAAAGAATCAGAATCAATTTATTTCCATACTAGTCACATGGACTTATTGGACACAACGAAATAAAAACTGTTCATAATTCAACACGACCTATAATTCTCTGGTGTGTGTGTGTGTGTGTGTGTGTGTGCGTGCATGTGTGTCAGTGTGTGTGTGTGTGTGTGACTACTTGTTTGTGTTTCCTAACGTCATTGCGAACAATACGTCATGCGGGTAGAGAAAAAACGTAAACTGTTGTGGAAAGTGTCATTGGAATTTAACCCATTAGTCCCAAGTGCAGGGCGCTACTTGCCCAGTTTTGCCTGGAAACGAGGCACACGACCGTTAACTTGCCTGACAGAACTAACACAGTGTGCCACCATGGCTCCTCATGTTCAAATGGCCATTATTGCTAATCATCCTTCAGTTGACTGGATTTCCCAAGTTTTTTGTTCTCCTTTTTCACCCCCCCTCCCCTCCCCTCCCCCTTTGTCAGCCTGACAGCTCTGTTACTGTGATAAAGGCAGCAGTATCTATCTGTTCTGTTCTTTAATTTCAAGATTAATAGAATAAGCAATCATGTGCTTTTTTATATTATTTAAAAAAATTTTTTTTACCATCCAGTCCTAGTGTGTTTACAGTTTTGTAAATTTTGTCATCCATTTCCACCCGCACACAATGACCTACTCTTCTGAAAAAGCGGAACATGTTTAACATGTACGCAAGATGTTCTGCATGCGCTCGCACACGGGACCTCGGTTTATAGTCTCATCTGAAGGACTTTTGGGGAGGAGCGGCCGAGTTGGCACTGATGTTAACTCCAGGGGAAAATATCCCCTTGAATGGGATTCGAACCCGGGTCAGCAGATCACGAGCGCCATGGGCAACGCTCTAACCAGCCAGGCTGTCCCGTCCCCAGTGCGCTGCAGGTTCAGCCTGAAGTTGCCGGAGGGTTTTGGGGGTCACTGGGTTGTGGGGTTAGGTGGTCCAGATCCTCTTTCTCTGAGAGAGCCTCATGAAGAGGCGGGCAGGCCTGCAGCAGGGCATGCTTGTGCTGTCAGTTGTCTGGCAGCCATCTGGCAACTACACCTTTCTCTGTTCTGTGTCTAATGACTGCTTTTGTTGTTTGCTTAATGTGTTGTTTGCTTAATGTGTTGTATAATTATGTACCGAAGAAATGATGCTTTTTAAACCGAATGAGTGTTGATGATAATCGTTCGTTCAGTGACCTTGCGGAGTCATTGTATGGAGGGCGCACTGCTCTGAAATTCGTAGGTAGTAGAATTAAACCTTGGACATCTTGGACCTGGTGGAGTTCGTCCATCTCCGGATGGTATGTTGCATGCTGGGTATGCCCGTGTCATGCACACTGTCGACCATAGCTGTACTGACTCTCTCCTGTTCGGAAGATGGATAGATTTTTTTTTTTTTAACCGTGAGTGCAAAATCTTCTGCGTGCGTTGGCAAACAGGACCTCGGTTTATGATGTAACTGAAAGGACTTGCAGAGCTCTACAGGGGAGTAATTGTGAACATCCGTGTTTTGGCCAAGTCGGGGTCCCTAGATTTGAAGGACGCCTGAGCTATATCATATTTTGTCCTCTTATCATTTGTTTTGTTTATTTAAAAGAAACGCAGTGTGGGGCATATTGATCACAGATAAGAAAGAGGATGTAGATCATGCTCATTTTGTGTCTATAGGCATAGATTGGTCCAACAACGATTAACAACCCCCCCCAACCTCCACCCCGCCCCCTCTTTCTTGTCTTTTTCGTTTGTTTGTGTCTGTCCTTTGTGCGCTTTTGTTGTTTGTGTGGAACAATTCGTGTGCAGAGACTATTAATATTCAGTTCAAGCTGACAGTAGCTGGTGATAAGTTCATGAGAGAGGGGAAGGAATGTCAGAAATGAGATTAAATGAGGGTCTTCCTCCGTGGGGATCTGTCATTTAAAAAATTAATAGCATCCCCACTTTCTGGAATTCTGTTCTAGGAATTACCTCTTTTCTAGCCCTCTCCTTGTTTTTGCCGTGTCCCATTTCGTCCTGTCACCCCCTTCTTGTCTATTTTCTGCCTTCTTGCTCCATTTTCCTGTCTTTTTTCCTCCGAAAAAAACTTAAAAGAAAACAATTCTGTCCGACGCCGAAGTTGGATGCGCTGGGCCTAACTTGTCAGGCGCTTAACGGCAGCGCAACGTATTTTCACTCACATGACAGACAACAACAGTTGCTGTCTGAGCGTTTGACGACGAAGAGGAAGAACCCAGAACCTCACGGCTTACTTGGCAGGCAGGCAGGTGAACCGTCTTAACCATCCTGCCACCTTCCTCCTTAGTTAGAAATGAGATGACAGGGTCTGTCTGATACAAAGAGATCTATGCCTGACCAAGTATTGTGTGATAGCACTGAAGTGGAAGAATCTGGAGGCTGGCAGCTTAGGCAGTGCAGATGGCCTTAGATAGGAAACAGCAACAGCCTTAGTTAAGGAGACAGTCTGTCTTCTCATCCGTCTTCAAGACAAACTGCGTAATATTATAGTCAAGGAAGCGGTAACAACAGGATATGTTTTGTCACCAAAATAAAAAATAAAAAGAATATCGTATCAGATGTTTTCGAGTCCGGTAATAGGATCTGCTACATGAGATAAGATAACTTTGTTGTTTGTTTTTTCTTCGGTGAAGTTTTATATATTTCTGGCAGTGTTGACATCTTAGAAGACTTGTTTTTTTTTTTTATTTTTATTAAATTATTTATTTGATTTTTTACGTGGGATTTATTTGGGGATTTTTGTTTTTCGCTCCTAGGCTACAACTCCGAGGTTCACCAATGGTGAGAGTGTTGCCCATGTCACCATTTTTGCCCACCATGAAGGTCGCCACACTCCGATTTCGGGGATGTCTTTGTTTTCCTGTGATTGTGGACTCATTAAAAGGAAGATGAAAAATAAAAGCAGCAAGAACAACAGGGTGGTGAGCCTGAAAGCCAGAGATATATATACTTGAGTTGCTCAGACGAGAAAGTTATTTATTCTTTCTGTTAAGTGATCTCTCTTTCTGTTGGGGGTTTGTTAGCATTTTTGTCAGGAGAACATCCTGACATGAATCAAGCAACAGCAACTGGCTAAAGCTCAGTTGCTTGTGCAGCAGTTTGCAAAGAACGACTTCAAAGCATTTTTCTGGGCTTTCATTTAAGAGGTCGTTTAAAGAACGTCTTGCGCACAAGTTAAAACCCCGTTCTGCCTTTCGGAAGAGTAGGCCATTTGTCCCGGTAAGAAGGAATGACCAAAAAAACAACAAAACCCCCCCCCCCCCCCCCCACACACACACAAAAGCCCCAAAACAAAACCCAAATCCCCCCCACCCTAACCCAACAAAACAAACCAACAACAAAAAAACAACCAACAACCAAAAAAACACAACAAAACAACCAACACAACAACAACAACAAACCCACAAAAAACAACAAAACAACAACAAATAAAAACAACAACAACAAAAAACAACAAAAAACCCCCCCCCCACCATCAAAAAAAAATCCAACAAAAAAATTGCATTTCATGGGTATTTTGGACATCTTTCCCCGACTTGGGGGGTTGGGCTCCCTTTCATGGGGGGAAAAAAAAAAAAGGGAAGGTTTTTCGTTTTTTTGTGTCTTTGACTGATGTCTCGTCCGTCTGTCTGTTTTTGCCTTGTTGTCCTGTCTGTCCGTTGTCTGTCTATCCCTCTCCTGCTGTTTTTTGTCTCCTGTCTCTGTCGCCCCTTTTAATTTATTTAGTGGATTCCCCCTAAAATCCCCCAAAATTTACACAAACACAATAAATAAGATGACAAACCGTTTTTTTTCACATCACGCATTATATGACAAATTACGACGGAAGTCCCTTTTTCAAATTAGACAGAGTGAAAGGAAAAAGCCATTTTATTCGGCTTTATTGCTGAAATGATAGGAAAATTAAAAAGGGGCGAATGTCATTAATTGTTATTCTTTTATTAGCCTTTTTAAAAAGGGTGTCGAATTTAATTATTTATTTTTATTTTCTTTTAAATCGAGGATGTGGAAAAAAACACTTAAGGGTTTTTTTTTTTTTACTTTTAGTCCCTTGTGAAGCTTTAATTGTAAATTCCCCCGTCATCTGTTCCCATCGGCATACAATGGCCCCTTAAAAAAAGCGGAACAGGTTTAAACGTGTGTGCAAGATGTTCTGTGTTTATTTCATCCGAAAGACTTTTGGGGGAGGGAGTCTGCATGATGTTAACTTAGAGGAAATACCCCTTGAAAGGAATCGAACCCCGGGGCGTCAGATTGCGACGAAGTTCTAAAACCCCAAAAGGGTTTCCCCTCCCCCCGGTGGAAGGGGTTAAACATTCACCCGCCTAAAAAAGTAAATGTGAAGTTCGGGTTCGTTCCCAACCCCCCTTGCCTTTTTTCCCAAATTTTTACGGGAAATCGAATGAAGTCCCAAATCTTTCGGGGAAGACTACTAAAAGTCGGGCACATGCACTTATTGACTTATGCCGTCAAAAAATCCCAGACAGTTAAAAAAACAAAGAGCAAGGGAGGTACCAAATTTTCCCCACTGTCCCCGCCCCAAAAGTGGCAGAGTCAAATTTTCAACTGTACCGTGAAGTTGGAAAGGGGGCTACCTTAAGATAGAGAGGTGGGGGGGGGGAGTTGGGGGGGGGGGGGGGGGGAAATGCATACGCAAAAAATTCCCATTTTGGGAACTTTGTATTCTAGCCGGTCCCCCCCCCCCCCCCCCCCCCCCCCCCCCCCCCCCACCCCCCCCCCCCCCCCCCCCCCCCCCCCCCCCCCCCCCCCCCCCTCCCCCCCCCCCCCCCCCCCCCCCCCCCCCCCCCTCTCAAAAAAAAAAAGGAAAAAAAGGGGGGGTGGGGGGGGGTGTCTTTAACAATAATTTTACTCATCTTTAAAGTGTATGGCTGGTTTGAGATTTCTTCAAATTTTTCGTTTTTTTTTTTTTTTCTTTTTTTCTTTCACTCCAAGCGCTGTGTTTGTTCTTTTTCCTGTGAAGGGGGGACAATAAAAAAAGGTGTTTTTTTTTTTAAAAAACAACTTTTTTTCGCTTATTTCAGATTGGCAATGTGTTGTTTTTGTACAAAACCCCCTCAATTGCTTTTTTCTGTTGTTGTTGTTGTAAAGTCATGAAAATTTTCTTTAGCCTTATTTTACAACCTTTTTTGGTAAAAGCAAAGGGGAAAAGTTGGTGTCAATTTCTTTCTGATTCTCTCATTTTTCTCTATCCTGTCTCGCTGCCTGCACCCCTCTCCTCCCCTTTGGTGAAATTTGTACAAAAACAACACAAAACACACAAACAACACCACACACACATCCCCAAAAACACCCACACCCCACACACACACACAACACACACACACACACCAACACACACCACAAACACCCCCACCCCACACACACACACACAACACACAGATGCAAAAAAAAAAATAAAACCACTAGCAGCTCAGCACCATTATTGCGCAGTATCGCCACTACTTCTTGGGGAAGGGAAACTTTCTTCAATCGGCGAACTTGGAACTAAAAACACTTTTGCTGGCTTGGCACAGAGGAAACAGGGGAAATTTTGGGGGAAGGAGGGGGGGAGGAGGGGGGAAGAGGAAGAGAGAGAGAGGAGAGAAGCGGGTCAAGCAGAGACAAGAAGAGACAGAGAATACAAGGGACAGAGACAGAGAGGGCACACACAAAAAACAGACAGAGAGAGACATAGAAGAAAACAGGAGAGAGAGAGAAAAGAAAAAGAGAGAGAGAGAAGAGAGAGAGAGAGACCACAACAGACAGAGAGGGACACACACAAAAGAGAAAAAGACAGAGAGAGAGACAGAAGGGAGAGACAGAGAGAGGGATAGTTTTAAATGAGGGGAGAATAAGTACAGGTTTTTGGGGGGGTATTATTCAGCGTCAAAAGGAAAGGAAAAAGTAAACACTAAAGCCAAGCAAATATGTAATTAAAAAAAAAAGAAGAAAAAAAATGATGTAAAAAGAAGATGGCAAGGGGGTGAATGATCGACTGGACAAGAGAAGAGGGGGGAGAGAGAAAGAGAGAAAGAGAGAGGAGAGAGAGAAGGAAGAGGAGGAGAGAGAGAGAGAGCGAGAGAGAGAGAGAAGAGAGAGAAGAGGTGAGAGGGTGGGAGGAGAAGGGAAACGAGAGAGAGAAGGAAGAGAGAGGCGAGAGAAGAGAGACGAGAGAGAGAGAGAGAGAGAGTGAAGGGGGGGGAAGGGGAGAGAGAGAAGGAGAGAGAAAGAGAGAGTGGAGGGTGGGGGAGAGAGAGAGAGAGAGAGAGGAGAGAAGAGGGTTGGGAGAGAGGAGAGAGCGAGGAGAGAGAGAGAGAGAGACCGAGAGAGAGAGAGAGCGAGAGAGAGGGGAGAGAGAAGAAGAGAGAGCGAGAGGTGAGAGGGGGGGAGAGAAGAGAGAGGAGAGAAGAGAGGGGAGGGGGTGGAGGGGGGGAGAGAGAGAGAAGAAGAGAGAGAGAGAAGAAAGTGGAAAGGGGGGGGAGAGAGAGAAGAGGGGAGAGAAGAGAGAGCGAGGAGAAAGAGCGAGAGAAGAGAGAGCGAGAGAGTGAAGGGTGGGAAGAGAGGAAGAGAGAGAAGAAGAGAGAGAAGAGAGAAGAGAGAGAGAGAGAGTGAAGGGTGGGGAGAGAGAAGCGAGAGAGAGAGAGAGGAGCGAGAAGAGAAAAGCGAGAAAGAAGGGGAAAAGAGAGAGAGAGAGAAGGGGGAGCGAGAGAGAGAGAGAGAAAAGAAGAGAGAGAGAGAGAGAGAGAGAGAGAGAGAGCAAACAAACCCCAAGAATGGAAGGAATGGAAACATTCGTTTGAAGGAAAAGAACCAAAAAAATATGAAGAGAGTGAGGATTGCATGATTGAAAGAGGGAGGGAGTGGGGCGGAGGAGTGGTGGTGGTGGTGGTGGTGGTGGTGGTTGGGGGGGGTGGGGGGGCTGGGGAGGTGGTGGGGGGGGGGGGGGGGGGGGGGGGTTGGGTGTGGTCTCGTCCTTATCAGGGAATCTCTGGGAAGCACACCAGAGCAGACAGCGTTATAAACCCGCTGTAGGAACCAGCACCAGAGAGAGAGAGAAGAGAGAGAGAGAGAGAGAGGAGAGAGAGAGAGAGAGAGAGAGAGAGCGAGCGAGGACGTATTATTCCCCCTTTCCCGGGTCGGGGTCATTTCGTCTAGTTTAGTGGTTGCGCGCGCGTGTTTGTGTGTGTTGTGTGGTGTGGTGGTGTGTGTGGTGTGTGGTGTGTGTGTGTGTGTGTGTGTTGAATTGTAGAGCCAGTATAGTGTGTGTGTGTATGTGAATTGTAGAGCCGTAGTGTGTGAACTGTAGCCAATTTGTGATGTGAGTGTGTGTGTGAATGTGTTGTGTGTGTGTGTGTGTTGTGTGAGAGAGAGAGAGAATTTTAGCCAGTGTGTGTGTGTGTGTGTGTGCGTGCGCGCGCGGTTTGTGTTGAATTGTAGAGCCAGTGTGTGTGTATGCGTGTGTGTGGTGTGTGTATGTGTGTGAATTGTAGCCCCTGTGTGTGTGAATTGTAGAGCCAGTGTGTGTGTGTGTAGTATATATATATAATATATATATTTTGTGTGTGTGATTTATGTTAGTGTGTGTGGTGTGTGTTGTGTGTGTGTGTGTAGTGTAGGTAGAGATTAGGCGACAGACAAAGTAATTATACATCTCAAATTCGTGAAATGTAGTCCGTAAAATTGCCTCTTTATTTCTAAAGCCCAGTGACTGTAGTAGTGCAATGAAAGATGACTGCAATAGCCAATACCTTTTGTGTTCCACATGGCATGACAACTTTGTTGTTGTTGTTGTTTTTATAGTTGTTATGAGCATCCAAATTAGTTTTTAATTTTCTGGAATATGCAGGCGCTGCTTTGATGATATATTTTTTTTCCAGTTCAAGCGTATTTTTAATTTTTTAAATTTTCTAAACGTGTTTCAATTTTGAGTTTGTTTATTTGTTGTTAGTGGTATTGGTTATGTTGGGATTTAACTACAATACCTACGAAACCCTTTTTGTGTGTTTTTTGGGGGGGTTTTGCTTGTTTACTCATTTTGAATTTGTTTGAATAAAGGGTCGATTTTTTTTGTGTTCATTTTTCAAGAGTTCCACAGAAGCAAATCACTCGCTTAGTAAACAGAACATTTAAGATGATTTTTAGTTTGGTAGGAAGAGACTGAGTATGAGGCATCACGATATGGGCTGGTGCATGTGTTCTTTGTCAAAATAGTCATTGTTTTCTCGTTTGTTTGTTTCTGTTGTTCCTTTGGCTAGAGCTCCGAGGTTCTCCGCCAAACGACGGGATTTTGCGTATGCGACTGTTTTTGCTTGCCGTGAAAGTAGCCGTGTTCGGATGTCGGGGATTAAGGACAGGATGAATTGAATGCGGCAGTGAATGATATTGGAGTTGGCTGTAGACTGTTTTCACGAAGTCGCTTTTAGAATTCGACCATGTGTCGAACTTGGCTTCAAAATGACTGTCGTGATCAGAACTATTATTTCAATTGTTTTGTTTTGCAAAATACAGACAGCAAAAAAGAACTCCTTCCGAGTTTGTGAATGTGTTGCAAACCAGTATCATTACAGTGGTGAGCAAAAGAAATGTGAAAGTTGGTTGGGGGTGGGGGTGGGGGGTATGGGGAGTGTGGGAGTGTTGTTTTGGTTGTTGTTTCGTTTCGTAAAGTTGTTTGAAACCAAGTGTGGGCTCAAAGACACGGACAGTCATCAGTGGATCCTAAAATTATCTCAGCCGCTCCTGGACAAGACATCGCAGTTTAAAATTAAATTTGAACGCCGCCATGTTTATGCCGATCCAAAATTAATATTGCTCGACCTCGGTTCACATCAAAACAATATAAATCAAGCTTCCTACGCCTACCAGCAGAGGAAATGACTGGTGGGCGGGCGTGTGTAGGAA
This sequence comes from Rapana venosa, assembly GCA_028751875.1. NCBI lineage: Eukaryota > Metazoa > Mollusca > Gastropoda > Neogastropoda > Muricidae > Rapana > Rapana venosa. The sequence continues at coordinate 118,514,682 of CM054134.1, forward strand.
GGCAGAAACAACGGCTGTCTTTTCAGACACTGCAAGCCTGGAGCTGCACACAACAGTGTCTCTGGCTGTTTGGTGACTGAGCCAGGTAAGGAAATACCATGTCAGAGCGCGACAAGGGGAATAACCCGGTTGGTTTCGATGATTCTTGATGGCGATGATTGTTGTGCTGTTGTGTTATCATAATCTTGTTGCTGTTGCGGTGTGGATTAGTGATAGTTACGTTATGTAGAACAATTCACAGTGTGTTATAGGATTTAATGGAACAAATCGGACATTTTTTTAAAAACAGGAATACTGGCTCGTTTTTGCACATGATATACCCCAAGACCTTTCTGTCTGTTATTTTCTTCTTGTTTGTTTGTTGGATGTTTGTTTTGATTTATTTGCTGTTGCTTTTTATTTTTTGTTCTTACATTTTCTTCTCTCTTTCGTTCATTTGAATACGTTATTCTTAGATATTCATTTTCAGATGATAATTATGGTCCCCTGTTCTGTTGGTTGATTCTAAATAACTGTGTTTTGGAGTGTTTGCCTTTGCACATTTGAACACAAGCATGAAAGTAAGCTAGCAGGGGTGTGTGTGCACACATTCACGCACGCACATGGGCACGTGCGCGCGTGTGCATGCTACTCTCTACATGGTTTTGCAAACCCACGCACGCATGTGTGTTGGTTGTAATTATATTTTTCAAAATTATATTCTACAAAATCGTGTGGTTTTTTTCTGTCTTCATACAAGGGCAAAAAAACAAAACAAAAAAGAAAGAACAGAAAGAAGCAGTGAAGTGCGAAGTTGGTCGTTTATGTTTTATTTCTTTTTCAAAGGGTCGGATGAAACGGGGTGTTAAATGGTTAATAGGATGAGAAGGGTGGGTGGGTGGAGAATTGGTAGGGGTGGGGAGGGGCTGTTAGATGGTTAAGAGGAAGAGTAGGAAGGGAATTAGGGTGGAAGGGGTAGGGGTGGGGAGTGTTATGGGGGATGTGCTGTGTGTGTGTGTGCAGCAGCGCTGTGTGTCGTGAAATTGTAGGATGATGCTCTACTATGTCCGCATCTTTTCTTGTTTTCTTTCTTTTTTTGTTTTTGTTTACAGCACTATCATCCACACAGCACGTGCCCATGGAATTACACTACTCTGATCACTAACATCATGAAGCGCCAGGGCATTTCTGTCCAATCTGTGTGTGTGTGTGTGTGTGTGTGTGTGTGTGTTGTGTGTGTGTGTGTGTACGCGCGCGCGTGTCTTCTTTTTCTTCGTCGAACGCTCAGACAGCAACTATTGGTTGTTGTTGTTTGTTTGTGATGGTGGTGGTGTGTATGTGAGTGTGTGTGGTGCGCGGGTGCGCGCGCGCGCACTTAGGGATCGTGTGTGTGTGTATGTGTGTGTGTGTGTGTGCGCGCGAGCGCGCTGTGCCGGCTTGCATCCGCGCACAATCTTTTGCACCACTTTTTGTGTGCGATGATTCTTGCCAGTCCATCTGCACTGTACCCTTTCCTCTCCAATCGATAGTCCCCCGCACGTTTCCTTGATGTCCCCTCACCCCACCCCCCACCCCCCCAAAAAAAAAAAGAAGAGAGAGAGGGGGGGGGGGGGGGGGGGAGGGGGCAACTTCCTGGCATAATCTGCGTGGCGTTGTGGCACCGCGGGTAAGGCTCCAGTCAGTCATCAGTGTAGCCAGGGGTCCTTGGTTCCAGTCTTGTTTGAAGGCAGGGTTTTGTCACTGTCATTGTATTTTACGTAACACAGTAATAAACCACACTCAACACCACACCACAGTGCACCACACCAAAAGCGCATGACATCACACCATGTAACACCAGAAAATACCACTCTGCACTACACCACACCACACCACATCATATCACATCATATCACGCCACATCATACCATGCCACATCAAACCACTTCACATCAGATCGCAAACCCCACCACACGGCATACCACGCCACATCACACCACCCTCACACAAGATCACACCACACACAACATCCACACACACACACAACGCCACACCATCACACCACACCATACCAACACCACATCACACCACACAACACCACACCAACACTACCCAGCCAACCCAACCCCCCCTCCCCCCCCTCCACACACAACACACACCACACACACACACAACACACACACACACATACACACACACCACACACAACACACAACAGCACACACACGCCACCACTACCACCATCACTACCACCCTTAACCTTATTCTCAGAAAGCAGAAGGAAAGGCAAAAACAAAAGATAAGGATTATGTCCTAGTAAGGTGGGGGTGGGGGGAAGGAATGTGGGGGAGGAAAACGAGGGTAGAGGGGAAGGAGGAGAAGGAGGAGATAGAGGAGGGCAAGGAGGAGGAGAGGGGAGGGGAAGGAGGAGGAGGAGGAGGAGGAAGAAAGGATCGATGTCAGCTGAGCGGCTTTTACTGCCAGTGCATTCCGCGCTTATGAGCTCGCCTTGACCTTTTTAGGCTGAAGGTCAAAGGTCGGAATCAGGGATCGTTTTTGCGAGTGTCTCTTTCTGTTTGTTTTGTTTTGTTGTTGTTGTTTTGTTTTGTTTTGTATGTTGTTTTGTGTTGTTGTTTTGTTTTGGGGGGATATTTTGTTTATTTCGTTGGTCTTTCTATCTCTCTCTCTCCCTGTCTATGTATCTGTATGTCTTTTGTCTGTCTGTCTTCTATTTTTTCTATCTTCTATCTACCTATTTTATCTATCTACCTATCTATCTAATCTTATCTATCTATCTATCTATCTATCTCTATCTATCTATCTATCTGTATTAAACCATCCATCCATCATCTCTCCCCCCCCCCCCCCCCCCCCCCCCCCCCCACACACACAACAACCTACACACGCTTTTCATTTTCTGGGTTGAGGTTCAATATATATAATATATATATATATAAAATATATATATATATATATATAATATATAATAATATATATATATATAAAATATACATACATACATACATACATACATACATACATCATACACACACACTGAAACTTTCAAACTTTTTTTGCTTGTTTTTTTCCCCCTTCGTTCCTCGGCTAGAGCTCCGATGTTCACCAATGGTGAGATTTTGCGTATGCGACCTTTTTTTGTTTTTGCGCCCACGGTAAAGGTAGCCGCATTCCGACTTCGGGGATGTATGCTGGGTATGTTGGTGTTTCCGTAACCCACCGAACACTGACATGAATTACGGGTATCTTTAACCTGCATATTAAACAATTTGACCTTCTCCATGTGTACAATATACACGAAGGGGAGGCACTGGCAGGTCTGCACTTTGACGTTGACCTGAAAGATGGTAAAAATTCCTCACCCTTGACTCACCAGATACCGTCAAGATTCGAACCCGTGACTTCTTGGACTCATGGGGATTGAAGTCGAACAAACGGTCTTAACCACTCGGCTATGTATGGCGTGTGCGTCATCCCCCCAAATAATTGGGGGGGGGGGGGGGGGGGGGGGGGGGGGGGGCGGGATAGCCTAGTGGTCAGAACATTGCGCTGGCAATCTGACTACCGGGGTTCGATTCCCGTTCAGGGGGATATTTTCCCCTGGAGTTAACATCAGTGCAGACTCCACTCTCCCCAAAAGTCCTTCGGATGAGACTATAAACCGAGGCCCCGTGTGCGAACGCACGCAGAACATCTTTTTTACTTGCGCACTCTTTAAATCCTGTTCCGCTTTTCGTAAGAGTAAGCCATTTGTGTGCCAGTGGGAACAGATGGCAGAATTTACAAAAACCGCATACACACGGGGACTGGATGTAAAAATAACCACATGAGTGCTTATTCCATTATCCTCGATATAAAAGAATAAAATAAAATAAAAATAAGATAATGGGTGGCGTGGCGCTGCTCTTGTGGCGACGCGCTCTCTCTCCCCCAGGGGTAGAGCAGCCCGAATTTCCACGCAGAGAAATCTGCCGTGACTTAAAGTGATGTAAATGAATAAATAAATAAATAAATACATAAACTATAAACAAAACAATAGCAGGATCATACAACAAAAAACCGCGCACTGTATCTGTAGTTGGGAGGGGCCTGCCTTTCACTTGAATGTGTGTGATCTTAGCACACACAGCCTGGATACACGAACACCAAAGCCACTCCACTCTACTCTACTCTACTCCACTCCACTCTACTCTACTCTACTCCACTCTACTCTACTCTACTGCAGCAGTCAGTCAGTCCAATAGACGAAGCCCTATCTATCTATATACTACCCTACTGCCAGCGGGGAGGGGGAAGGTTCCATTTTGATAGTTATCATTAGGCTATTAATTAATCATAAGGGGCTGAGGGAGGGAAGATAGAAGGTGGGCTGGGTCGGTAAGGGGGGAGGGGGGGGGGGAGGTAAAAAGTTAGGGATGGGTTGTGGTGGTTGGGGAGGGAAGTAGGGGGTGGGTGGGGGGGGGGGGGAGGGGGGGGGGGAGGAGGGGGGAGTAGATTCAATCGTCGTCAGAACGGCGGGCTGGATAGTTATCAAGGGGCATAAACTGAACATTATCACTCCGGCGTTATCTCCCTGTCTCTTTGTGTTATACCCTCCCTCCCTCCCTCCCAGGATCCTGCCCCCCCCCCCCTCCCCCCTCCTAATCTCTCTCTCTCTCTCTCTCTCTCTCTCTCTCCCAGCCTACCTCTCGGTCTTTGCCGCTTTTATTCCTCCCCCACACCTCCCCTCCCTCCCTCCCTCCCTCCCTTCCTTCCTTCCGTCCTTCCAGCCACCTCATCAATTAGCAATTCAGCCGAGAGGTGACGGCTGAGGTGATGGGATGGTGGTGGTGGTGGTGGTGGGGGTGGTGGTTGGTGGTAAGGGAGGTGGGGGTGGGGGAGTACGATTGTGGTGTGCGTGTGTTTGGTATTTAAAAAAAAAAATTC
>CM054134.1:118531846-118536846 GCA_028751875.1 Rapana venosa
AAGAAAAACTTCAGACATACATAGCACCCCCATAAACCCACCCCGCCACACACACATATGACAAACTACAGACAAAAGGCAGACAAACAGACACAAACACACACACACACACACCCCACACACACACACACACACACACACACACACACACACACACACACACACACACACGTTCTCTCTCTTTGGGGCAGACACACATTCTTTTCTCTCTCTCTCTCTCTCTCTCTCTCTCTCACACCCCACACACACTCTCTCTCACACACACACACTCTCTCTCACACACACACTCTCTCTCTCTCACACAACAAAAAACACTCACACAACTCTCTCTCTCTCTCTCTCTCTCTCTCTCTCACAAACGCACGCGCGCACACAACACACACACACACGCTCTCTCTCACACACCCCACGCACGCACGCACACCACGCTCTCTCTCACACACACACCACGCACGCCGCCACGCGGGGCGCACACACCACACGGAGTAAAAAATCTCGGACTTCTTTTGTCACAAACAGAAAGAGATGAGGCAGGGGTTGCGCTTTTGCGTTTCTCTGCCAGAGTATTACAGCTGGGAAGGAAGGAAGGGGACGGGACACTTGTGCAACACCGAGGAGAGAGAGAGAGAGAGAGAGAGAGAGAGAGAGGAGGAGGAGGAGATGAGAGGAGAGAGAGAGAGAGGGGAGGGGAGAGAGAAGGGGGGGGGGTATTTTTAGGGGGGAGGGAGAGAAAGAGGGGGTAGGGAGAGAAGACGGGGGGGAGGGAGATACAGAGGGAGGAGAGAGAGAGAGGGAGGGGAGATGGGGAGAGAGGGGGAGAGAGGAGGGAAAGAGAGAGAGGGGGAAAGGGGGGAGATACAGAGGGGGGGGAGAAAACAGAGGGAGGGAGAGGGGGAGGGAGAGAGAGGAGGGGAGAAAAAAGAGTGAGGGGAGGAGGGAGAGAGAGAGAGGGGAGGGGGGGGAGGGAGAGAGAGAGAGAGAGAGGGGGGGGAGGGAGGAGAGAGAGAGGGAGGGAGAGAGAGAGAGGGGTGGAGGGGGAAAGAGAGGGGGAGAGAGAAAAGGGGGAAAGAGAAATGCGAGGAAGGGGGGAAAGGAGAGGGGGAGGGAGAGAGAGTGAGGGGGACAGAGAGAGAAAAAGAGAGAGACGGGGAGATGGGAAAAAAGAGATAGATAGTAGATAGAGAGAGAAGGAGGAGAGAGAGAGAGAGAGAAAGAGAGAGAGAGAGAGAGAGAAGACAGGCAAAGCGCAACAACGTGCGATCATCATCTGTTTGACAAAAAAACCAACACCCAACAAACAAACAAAGAGTCCAGAGATTGTTAAGCTCTCTCTCTCTCTCTATCTCCAGAGATTGCTACCTCTATCTCTTACTACACGTGTTGAACATTTTTCCCTGTAGTGTAGCTGTGTCCTCTTGCTGTGATAGCATTGTATTGCAAGGGGGAATGGGCACCAAGCTTGTTTCCTTATCTCTGGCTTTCTCTTGCTTTGTTTCGCTGCTAGGCCTAGCTGTGATGGCTTACTGTAGATTGTAGGGTTGGAGTGTGTAGGCTGACTGGTTGGCTGACTGGTTGGCTAGTTGGTTTGGTGTCTGGGTTGGCTTGGTGATTGGCTGGTTGATTGGTTGGCTGATTGATTGGTTGGTGGCTTGCTCGCTTGTTAGCTAAGTTTCAGGTTTGCTACTTCGATTGCTAGTTGGGTTGGCTGGTTAGTTGGCTGGCTTGCTTACTGGTTGGCTAAGTTGCTTGTTGGCTGCTTGGCTAATTGGGTGGCTTGTTTGCTTGCTGGTTAGGTAATTTGCTAGTTGTCTGGCTATTTTGTTGATTGTCTGGTTGGTTTATTTTATATACACACGCACACGCGCGTGCGCGCACACACACATACACGCACGCACACACACACGCACACGCACTGTGTACCCATTCATCCATTTGTACACTGCGTGTATATATGTATACATTATATGCATGTGTGTATGTACCCATGCTCGCACACTCGCGAGCATGCACAGTTCTGTGTGTGTGCGCGTTCGTTCGTTCGTGCATGCATGCATGCGTGCGTGCGTGCGTGCGTGGTTTCTTATTGGACATCGGATAAACTCGTTTATCAATGTTGGGTTAATGGCGCGAAATGTCAAAGCCACACTCGTCTTTTGCCGTTAGTCGTGCGGTGTCGGCTTATGCAGCCAACTTCATCATGATAATTTCATGCCATAATTATCGCAGTGATGAAAACGAATTTCGTTTGCCACGGCAGAACATGACACAGGAAGTGATTTGAAAGAAAAGTCGTCGGAATGCGGCTACCTATCAATGGTGGGGGTGGATGGGTGGGTGGGAGGTGGGGGGAACGGTCTCATACCCCAAACAATCTCACCATTGGTGAACCTCGGAGCTCTAGCAGGCGAGAAACGAAAAACATTCTAAGCGTTAGGAGTAATCCTGTTCATGACAGTTAAGTTTTTTCATGACAGTTCAGTTTTTAAAGTTTTTTTTTTATAACAGTTAAGTTTTTTTCTAGGCCCATCCTTCGAATGGAACTATTAACTGAGGTCCTGCGTGTGAACGCGCCTAAAACATCTTGCGCACACGTTAAAGCCCCGTTTCGCCTTTCGGAAGAGTAGACCATTGTGTACCAGTGGAAACGGATGGAAAAAAAAACAACCCGCATCGAGTCGTGTGTTTTACATCGTCCAAACACACACACACACACACACACACAACACACACAACACCCCAAAACACACACAACACACACACCACACACACACACCACCACTGAGACAAAGACAGACAGATGGAACGAGATAGATAGACAAATAGACAAACACACTGGGTAGAAGAGACAGAAGAAGAGACAGGCGCAGAAGAGAAGAGAAGAGGAGAAAAGGAGAGAGAGAGAGAGAGAGAGAGGGAGAGAGAGAGAGAGAGAGAGATGAGGAGGGAGGGAGAGAGAGACAGAGACAGAGAGAGAGAGAAGCATCACACATAACAGGAATGAATGGTATTTGGAAACCCGCCCCCAACTCTGCATCACCACTATAGATGCTTTTGCATCCCCCTGTGTGTGTGTGTGTGTGTGTGTGTGTGTGTGTGTGTGTGTGTGTGTGCGTGCGTGCGTGCGCGCGCGGGCGCTCGCGTGTGCGTGTGCCTGCATCCCTCGACCACACGCTCGCTCTGTATCTGTCTCCACAGCATAGGCTAGCGATCTTGCACACGCACAGTCGAGAATGTTGTGTCAGTGTCGTCTGCCCGTCCGTGTTGGGTGGTTGGTTTGGATGGTTGGATGGTTGGTTTGGTTTGGTTGGTTGGTTTGGTTTGGTTTGGATGGTTTGGTTGGTTGGTTTGGTTGGTTATATATATATATACATATATATATATAAATATATATATATATATATAATTTCAATAATAAAACGAAGAATGATTAATAGATAAAAACAAAACCAATGAGAATAGAAATGTAGAACCCGGTATTATTTGAAAATAAAAAGTGATGGTGGTTTGTTTTTTTTAATCCTCGAGAGACTCCCTCCCTCTTCATCACCCCCCTCCCTCCCCCTTCCCTCCTGTCCTCGGCTTGTGTGTGTGTGTGTGTGTGTGTGTGTGTGTGTGTGTGTGTGTGTGTAAGTCTTCAATTTTAACGTCTTTCCACTTTAAGTGATACCAGGTGTGTGTGTGCGTGCGTGCGCGCGCGAGCGCGCGCGTTTATGTGCGTATGTGTGCGTGTGTGTATGTGCGTGTTTGGGAAGCAGCAACCCCTAACCTTTCTCATCCCCTATCATTTACAGGCCAAATCTATATACTTTCAATATGAAACAAAATAATGATGCACACGAAAAGGAAAGCACAAATAATTTTAGAAACGAGCATTGTTAGGAAGATGACTGTGATGATGAGGTGGGGCTTTCTGGTTTTCGGCCATTATCAGTTTTAAAAAAAAAACAAAAAAAACCAAAGGATAATACAAACAAACATCGGGGGGAATAGAAAAAAAAGGGAGACCAAAATTTATTTTGGAATAATTGTGATGTGTTGGTTTTTTTCTCTTTATTTTTCCTGGGGACCCCCCCCCCTCCCCGCCACCACCACCCCCCCCTCCTCCCCTTTATTTGTGTGTGGGGTTTTGTGGTGAGACAGGGGGAGCGAGGGGGAATGTGTGTATATGTGTTTTTTTTGGGTGTTGAGAACAGAAAAAAGAGAGATTTTTGTGCGTGGGGTGTTTTTTGTGTGTTTTGTTGAGAGGGAGAGAGAAGTGGGGAGAAGAGAAAGGGGTGGGTGTGGTTGGGATAGAAGAGGGGAAAGAGAAGAAGAGGGGGGAGAGAGAGAGAAAAGGGGAGAGAGAGAGAGAGAAAAGGGGTGGTGTGGTTGTGCCGCGCGCACGCGGTATAGTACTAGTTTTTTTTATTGTGTGGGGGTGGTGTGCGCGCGCACGTGCGTTTATGTTTATAGTTGTTTTGCCCCGCGCTCCACACCACCCCGGTATTCATCCCGGGCTTGGGGTGCTTTGCGTGCGTGCGTGGGGGAAAGGCATGTCAGCAAAATTTGCTCCGGGGTCAGTGACGTAGTTGTGTGATGCGCTAAAAACATCAAAGGGCCCTTGGGTTGGGAGGGAACCGTGGGGCCCGGGGCAGAATTTTTGGGCTGGTAAAGGTGAGGAGAGTGAGAGAGAGAGATGTTTCACAGCGGTATCAGTATAAAGGGGCCCTCTGTCCTCTTTTGGCCCCTGTGTTTCCCCTGTGTTTTCCCCTGGGGCCCCTTCCCCCCCCCTTCAGGGGGGGGGGTTCAATATGTTATTATTGTTTTTAAATTCACCGCCTTTTTTTAATTGACATCCCCTTTTTGGGGACACACTTCACTGCCCGCTTTTTTTTGGCCCCCCACTCCACTTACAAGCACCTGGTTACTGACACAAAAAAACACAAAAAACCCACGCACACACGCAGGGACGTAACCGCCCGTACTTCCCACACGAAACCACACACTTTAAAAAAAAAAAA
>CM054134.1:118544346-118549346 GCA_028751875.1 Rapana venosa
TCCTTCCCCACTCAACCCCCCCCCCCCCCCTACACACACACACACACACACACACACACACACACACACACACACACACCACACACACACACACACACACACCCCTTTAGATTTCGAGAATGGAAAATTTTAATAAGTCTTTGGTCTGCTCCCTCTTCCCAATTACATCATCAACAATAACAAAATATATCTACAACAAACAACAACATTAACATTAATGAATAACAAACAACAAAAATTATCAACAACAAGCAACGACATCATCTGGTGGGGTGGGGCTCAAAATAGCTTGATGCCTTTCCCCTGCTGTATGATGATGTTTGGTTATGTTGTATGAATATTGAATAAACCATGTTTAAACCAACATCATTTATTCATAGCAAACAACAACAACAACATTTATCAACAACGAACAATAACAACAATATTTATCAACAACAAACAACAACAAAAATTATCAACAAAACAAACAACAACAACATTCTTCATCATCATCATCATCATCATCATCATCATCATCATCATCAACAACAACAAACAACAAGAAGCAACGACAGTTTAACACGCACGCCCAGCCGGAGGGTTTTGCGCATAACACACAAAACAAAACTGTTGAAGACTCCTTTCTCTCTCTCTCTCTCTCTCTCTCTCTCTCTCTCTCTCTCTCTCTCTCTCTCTCTCTCTCTCCTCTCTCTCTCTCTCTCTCTCTCTCTCTCTCTCTCTCTCTCTCTTCCAGAAAATGGTTATCTCCAAAGAAAACAAAATTTCTTGTTCACACAGGCCACCACGCTGTGTGCCTGTCATCTTTGTTCACAACAAAACAACCAAGCCAAACCAAACCAAAACAAAACAAAACAAAACAAAACAAAACAAAAAGAACGAAAAATAGGATCTCCTCCCCCGCCCCCCCCCCCCCCCTCTCTCTCTCTCTCTCTCTCTCCCCATGTAGTCCCCAGCTTCTTTACACAGATTTTTTTTTTTATATTTTGGAGGGTAGAAGATGGTGTGGGGGTGGGGTGGGGTGGGGTGGGGGGTTGGGGGGTGTTGAGGGTGGAGAAGAGCATCTATATAAACGGCTTACGTATAGTTTTCTTTGTAAAATGTTAATCAGCTTTCAGATTATATGAATGAAAAGACAAAAACCACACAATGGTGTGCTTGTGTGTTTGTGTGTGTGTGTGTGTGTGTGTGTGTGTGTGTGTGTGTGCGTGCTTGTGTGTGCTGTGTGTGTGTGTGTGTGTGTGTGCGTGCTTGTGTTGTGTGTGTGTGGCGTGCTTGTGTGTGTGTGTGTGTGTGCGTGCTTGTGTGTGTGTATATACGCGTGCGCGGGCGCACATGCGAACATGTCTCTGTCTGTCTTTCTCTGTCTCTCTCACTCTGTCTGTCTCTGTCTCTCCCCCCTCCCTCTCTCTCTTTCCTTTAATGGGGTACACATGTACTAAAACGAGCAATGACGCAAGTGGCACGTGGGGCCACACACACCCACACACCCACACGCACGCGCACACACACATACACACACACATACACACACACACACACACACACACACACGCACACACACCCGCACACGCACGCGCACACACAACCCCCCCCCCCCTACCCCCCCCCCCCCCCAATACCCCCCCCCCCCCCACACACACACACACAGAAACCCGCGCGTGCGCTTCCCACACATCACATATTGGTTTTCAGTTGACCACGTCACAGATGAACCTTGTCGCGCGGTGCTCGTATCGATGACGTTGTGAAAGGCTTGGCCAGTACAGTACAGTACAGCACAGTACAGCACAGTACAGCACAGCACAGCACAGTACAGCACAGCACAGTACAGTACAGCACAGTACAGCACAGTACAGCACAGTACAGCACAGTACAGCACAGTACAGTACAGTACAGCACAGTACAGCACAGCACAGTACAGTACAGTACAGCACAGTACAGCACAGTACAGCACAGTACAGTACAGTACAGTACAGCACAGTACAGTACAGTACAGTACAGGATAGCACAGTACAGGACAGCACAGACTCCGCGTTTGATTCCCTCACCACCCTGACCTTGAGCACTCGCTCCCCCCAGCCAAGTTAAGCAGCGTCGAGAGTGGTTACCATTTGGATGGGTGACCATTTGCGCACCTTGGCTTCAGTACAGTCCCCTCCAGTTCACCCATCTGTAAATGGGTACCAGCCCGCTTTAGGGTCAGGGAAGGTAAAGCAGCGAGGGAGAGGAGATGGTAGCTACCCTCAATATGCTGGCCCCTAGAGAAGTGAGGTCTCTGACGCCTCGCTCCCCTACGACCACATAAGTTATGGGGACACCTTTACCTTTGCTTAGCACAGACCGAGGGTTTGATTCCCTCACTTACCCTGACATAGATGGTGTTGAAGATATCAGGGCCTTTTGATGATGCGATGATGGCGGCAGCTGTTGATGCCATTGATGACGATGACAGTTGATGGTGTTGATGAGGATAGTACTTCTTCATGCGTGACGAGGAGGGAAGTGTGTGGGAAGGGGGTAGGGAGGGAGGGAGGAAAGGGGGGGAGGAGGGAGGAGGGGGACAGTGGGTTATTAGCATCCCGGTTTATCTACCACCTCTGTCCCTGTCTGTCTCTGTCTGTGTCTCAGTCTGTCTGTGTCTCTCTGTCTGTGTCTCTCTGTCTCTGTGCCAAACACTTGACACTTATTTCTCTGTGATCTCTGTATGTGTGTTGTGTATGTTGTGTGTATGTGTGTGCGTGCGTGTGTGTGTGTGCGTGTGCGCGCGTGCGTGCACACATCTGTGGCTATGTGTGGGTGTATTTAATGCAAAGTCACGTTCCAATTAAACGGAACCTTTCTTCTGTCAAAGTAGTAAATGGATTCAGGTCAGACCATGTAACAATGTAACACGTCACCACTCCAGAACACACACACACATACACACACACACACACACACACACAGACACACACACAACATACACACACACACAGCACACACATATACAGACACACACACAGACACACACATCACAGACACACACAGACACACACATACACAGACACACACACAGACACACACAACACAGACACACACACACACAATGTGACACATACACACATATACACACACTCTCACACACACACACACACACACACAACACACACACACACACAACACAACACACAACACACACACACACACACACACACACACACACTTTTCGTAAGAGTAGGCCTTTGTGTGCCGGTAGGAACAGATGACAGAATTTACAAAACCGCATACACACGGGGACTGGATGTAAAACAAAGCACAGAAGTGCTTATTCCATTATCCACGATATATAAGAATTTTATAAAACCCACAGATACGCTCATACAGAGACAGACACACACAACCACACACACACACACACACACACACGCACGCACGCACCACACACACAGGCAGTCCGCTCAACTGGAAACGAAGACAAAACGAGTGATGCACGGCTTGAAAATTATCAGACAAAGAGAGAGGAGAAAAGAGGTGAAGGAGAAGAGGAAGGAGGAGAAGGAGAAGGAAGAAGAAGAAGAAGAAGAGAAGAAGAAGATGGAGAAGAAGAAGAAGATGATGAAGAAGAAGAAGAGAGAGGAAGAAGAGGAATGAAGAAGAAAAGAGGAAGGAGGAGGAGGAGAGATGGAAACAAAAAAGAAGACGACGATGACGACGACGACGAAGAAGAAGAAGAACGAAAGAAAGAAAGAAAAGAAGAAGAAACAAAAGAAAGAAAGAGAGAGAAGAGACAGAGAGAGAAGAGAGAGAGAGAGAGAGAGAGAGAGAGAGAGAGAGAGAGAGCCAATAAAAAGAAAATGGGTTGTCGACAAACTGTCTACTTTAAGCGAAGGCAGAGAATCAATTTTGACGAAACGAAGCCTGGGTTCTCCTCGATTGACAAGTGAGAAGCCTTGTTGTACGCCTTTAAATGAGAGAGAGACAGACACAGAGAGAGAGAAAGACACAGAGAGAGGGAGAGAGAGAAGAGGGAGGGAGAGCAACAAGGCAAAATCTGCACTGAGCTGTTGGAAAATGAAGTGCCTAACTGAAGTGCAATAAACCTCGAGCATTGACAGCCTAATTAGCTCTTGCCTTGCTGTTTTCTTGCCTTGCCTTGCCTTGCCTCGCCTCGCCTTGCCTTGTCTTGCCTTGCCTTGTCTTGTCCTTGCCTCGCATTGTCCTTGCCTTGCCTTTGCCTTGCCTTTGTCCTTTCAGATTCAATGGACACAGATTCTTCTTCTTTCTGCCGGGCAGTATCTCGCGATAGGACTTCTGGGGCTGCCTGACAGATGACACGGAAAGTTCTACATTTTTGCAGCTGTTCAGTTTTCATCGTGTTAAAGAGCTGGCACAATTGCAGTCCATTGCCAAAACCAAATTGTGGCACAATTGCAGTCATTCCCAAGACCAAATTTTGGCACAATTGCAGTCACTGCTAAGACAAACTTTTGGCATAATTCAGTCATTGCCAAGACAAACTTTTGGCACAGTTCAGTCGCTGCCAAGACAAGCTTTTGGCACAATTCAGTCACTGACACCGGCAAACTTTCCTTTGAACAATCAAACCAATTCTTGCAATCTTGCAATATTCATCTTCAAGATGGCAGGATAGCCTGGTGATTAGAGTGATGCATTCGTGATCTGCTGACCCGGGTTCGATTTCGTCCAAGAGGATTTTTTCCTCTGGCGTTAACATCAGTGCCGACTCCACTCTCCCCAAAAGTCCTTCAGATGAGACTATAAACCGAGGCCCCGTGTGCGAATACACGCAGAACATCTTGCGCACACCTTAAAACATGTTCCGCTTTTCGGAAGAGTAGGCCATTGTGTGCCGGTGGGAACGGGTGACAAACTTTACAAAAACTGCATACACACGGGGACTGGATGAAAAGAAAAGCACATGGATGTTTATTCCATTTTCCTCGAAATAAAAGAATAGAATAGAATAAAAGAGCAGAACGTGTGAAGCCTAAGCACTG
>CM054134.1:118551846-118591846 GCA_028751875.1 Rapana venosa
TGCGTGCGCGCTCCCTTACGCGCGCACGCTGCATTTCACTTTAACTATGAGACTACAACTGACAACAACGCACTGTTGTTTCAACACGTGTTGTCCCCCTGAAAACGAAACAGCTCGCGAACTGACAAAGGAAACAATGACGAGATGAATGAACAAAAGTCTGCACCGGTGGATCGGTGGTCTAGAGGTAACGCGCCTGTCTAGAAAGCGAAAAGTCCGGGTTCGTATCCCGTCTGGGCCCGAAACTTTTCCCCCATCCATTAGACCATGAGTGGTGGTCTGGGCGCTAGTCTTTCGGATGAGACGATAAACCGAGGTCCCGTGTGTTACAGAAAATTATGCAGCGCACGAAAAAGAACCCACGGCAACAAGAGAGTTGTCCCTGGCAAAATTCTTAGAAAAAAGCCACTCTGATAGGGAAAGAAATACAGTTGCAGACCAACCAAAAAAAAAAAAAAAATGGGGTGGCGCTGCTCTTGTGGCGACGTGCTCTCCCCGGGGAGAGCAGCCCGAATTTCACGCAGAGAAATCTCGTGACTTAAAGTGGTATAAATAAATAAATAAATAAATAAATATAAACCAACCAAAGGAATGGATGAGTGAATGGGGGACTCACAAAGTGCATTAAAAAAAACAACACAACAGCAAAAAAACACAACAAAAAAAAACACCCACAACCCTCCCTACACTTCAATGGAACAACAAAATATGCAGATGAATCTCTCTCTGTGTGCCTAGTGTCTCCCCCCCCCTCCCCCCCTCCCCCTCCACTCCTCCCCCCCCCCCTCCCCCCACAACCTCTCTCTCCCCTCCTGTCTGTGTTAGCCGACCATCCTGTTTGTGACGTAGTGTGCTTATAAGCTCGTGGATATTAAATTCATATAAAGCTTGTCACAGTCTGTCTGCTTCCCCCTCGCTCTCTCTCTCTCTGTCTTCCCTGTGTGCGTGTGTGTCTCATTATGTATGTGTGTGTGTACGTGTATGTGTGTGTGCGTGCGTGTGTGTGTGTGTACGTGTGCGCGCGTGCGTGTGTGTGGTGCATCATCACCCGTCTTTCTTTTGCTTTTCTCCTCTGTGTGTGTTTTGTTGTGTTTTGTGTGTGTTTTCCGTGTGTTTGTGGGCCCCGTGTGTGTTTTTGTGGGTGTGTGTGGTGTGTTTTGGGGTGTGGGGGTTGTGTCCCCCGTGTGTGTTGTGTGTCCCCGGTTGTGTGCGTGTGTGTAGTGGTGTGTGAGAAAAGAGTTTTTGTATGCTGTGTGAATGCCACTCGCTTTGTGTTGTTGTGTTTTTGTTTTGTGTGTGTGTGTGTGTGCGGTTTTTGGGGTCCTGAGAGGGGGAAAAAGAAAAAAGGAGGGGAAGAGAGAGAGAGAGAGAGATAATTTGTGTTGTATGTGTGCGGGCATGTCACTCGTTTGGGGCTTTTGAAATTTTTGCGTGTTGAAATATGTTTGTGTGTATGCGTGTTTGGGATGTTTGTGCTTGGTGTGGGGTTTGCATGCACGCGTGCGCACGCCTGCTTTTAAAATTTAAAGCCCCTCCCGGTTTTTTTATATGTAAATGTTTACAATGTGCCCGTGTAAGGGGTTTGGGGCCCGGGCTTTTTTTGGGTGGGGTGAGAGAGAGAGAGGGAGGGAGGGAGGGAGAAAAAGGGAGAGGGATGAGCAAAGAGAGGGGGGGAGGGGAGGAGAGGGGGAAAGGAGAGAAAGAGAAAAGGGGGGGGAAAAGAGAGAGGGGGGGGGGGAGAAAAAGAGAGAGAGAGGGAAAAAGAGAGAGAAAAGAGGGGGGGGAGAGAAAGAAAGAGGAGGGGAGAGGGGATGGAGAGAAAGAGAGAGAGGGGGGGAGGGAGAGAGAGGAGGGGGGGGGAAAGGGAAGAGGGGGGGGGTTTGGAGGGAGAGAAAGAGAGAGAAAGGGGGGGGAGAGAGAGGGGGGGGAGAGAGAAAGAAAAGGAAAAGAGAGAGAGAAAGAGAAGAGGAGCGAGGAGAGGGGGTTAGGGAGGGGGGAGAGAGAGGAGAGGGGGGGGGGAGAGAAAGAGAGGGGAGGGAGGGAGAGAAGAGGGAGGGGAAGGAAAAGAAAAGAGAGGGGAAAAGAAAAGAGAGAGAAGAGGGGGGGAGGGGAGAGAGAAAAAGAGAGGGGGAAAGGGGGAGAGGGGAAGGGGATGGAGAGATAGAGGGAGAGAGGGGAGAGAGGGGGGGGGGAGAGATAGCGAGAGAGAGAGGGGGGGGAGAGATAGAGGGAAAAGAGAGAGAGAGAGAGAAAGAGAGGGAAAAAGAGAGGGAGAGAAAAGGGGGGGGGGAGAGATAGCGAGAGAGAAAATGGAGGGGGGAGAGAGAGAGAGGTGGGGTGGGGCAGGGGCGGGGAGGGGGGGTTTCAAGGAGGGACCCGCTGTCTGGACAGCACAGATGATAGGGCAGGGAAGCTGCTGCTGCTGCTGCTGCTGCCGCTGCCTCTTTTTTAGGGGGCCCCTTTTGGGTAGGGGGGGGTTTTTTTGTCAGTGCCCGGGGGCCAACTCATAACACACACACACACACACAAAACACACACACACAACACACACACCCCAAACCCCACCACACCCTTTACACACACACATACACACACTACACAAACACATACACAAAACCCCAATACACAAAAAAAATACCCCACAAAAACCATACACACATACACACACACACTCACACACAGCAAACACACACACAACACACAGAAAAAAACACACACATACATACACAGCAAAACACCCCACACACGCATACACACCCCAACAAACACACAATACCCACATTACATACACACACAACACACACACACCACATACCCCACAACCCATACAAAACACACACCACCCCCATCCACACACACACACACACACAACACACACACACACCCCAAAACACACAAACACACACACACAAACCCAAAACACACACACACACAAACACACAAACACAAACACACACACCACACACACAAACACACAACACACAACAACACACACCCCAAAACACACTCTCTCTCTCTCTCTCTCTCACCCCCAACTACACACACAACACCCCACACACACACCACAACCACACAAAACACCACACAACATCTTTACACATACACACAACCCTGCGGATCGGGGGTCTAGGGGGAAAACGGCGCCTGTCTAGAAAGCAAAAAGGCGGGGTCGGAAGGTGCATTGATCAAAACCCTTTTGGGCCCCAAAAACTTTCCCCCCCACCCATGAGACATGAGGGGTGGTCTGGGGGCTATTTCCTCGGATGAGAGAAAAACTTAGGTCCCGTTTTTTTTGCCCCAAAATTTATTTAGCGCACGTAAAAAAACCCCCGACAACAAGAGGTTGCCCCTGGAAAAAATTCCCCCTGAAAAAAAAAAGCCCTCTGATGGGGAAAGAAATTTTTTTTAATTAGTTGCAGACAGGAAAAAGAAAAAAAGTGGCGCTGCTCTGGTGGCGACGCGTTTTCCCGGGGAGAGCACCCAAATTTCACCGCGGAGAAATCGCCGGGGCCCTTAAAAGTGATAAAAATTTAAATAAACTTAATAACTTTTTTCCTGTTCATAATACCTCTCTTTTTTTTTTCCGCGGTTTCCCACCAACACCCAAAATCTAGCGATTGGGGTTGGGGGAAGGAATGAAGAATTTTTTAAGGGGCATCCAAAACTGGGACTAGATGTAAAAAAAAAAAGCACACGGGTGGCTTTTTCCATTTCCCTCGAAATTTAAAAAAACCAAACCCCCCCCCCCCCCCCCCCCCCCCCTCCCATTTGATAAATGAAAAAATAAAAAATTTTTCCCTCTCCCCCTTCCTCCCCGCGCGCCCGCATGCGCGCGCGCGTTTTGTGGTGTGTGTGTGTGTTTTGTGGTGTTTGTGGGTGGTGTGTTTTGTGTGTGGGATGCCTGTATGCTTTGAGGTACTTTCCGGGGGGATTTTGTGTTAGTATGGGTTTTAAAAAGATAATGAATATCAAGATGGAAACCTGTGGGTGAAAGAACTTTTTTTGCAAATTTTAAAAGTAAAGAGGGAGGGGCTTTTGTGTCATGGAAAAAGTTGAATGATGTTTTTGTGCATGGGTGTGTGTCTTACGTTGGGTCATGCTGTCGGAAAATATATTTCCCTTTTGAAAGTGGGGCAATAAAGGCTGTTTCTTGTATTCCCCCCCGACCCCAAAAAAATTATTCCTACCTCAGTCTGTCTGTCTGTCTGCCCCCTTTTTATTTGCTAATTATGAGGAAAAAAATTTTAAAATTTTCTACATTGTTTTTGGAATAGTCAGTGGTCAAGGCACCGCTTTTTCCCCCGCCCTTTAATCAGCACGAGCGTCGTTTTCCCCTTTGGGGTGGGTACCCTTTGCGCGCCCCCTTTGGCCCTTTAGTACAGTTCCCCCCGTTTACCCAGCTGGGAAATTGGGGGGACTTGCCTCTTTTTGGGTCAGGGAAGGTAAAGCAACGAGGGGGTGAGGGGGGATGGGCCCCCGCCCTAATTTTCTGGCTCTTAGAAAATTTGAGGTCCCCTTTATGGCTCCCCTCCCCTTTCCCACCACATAGGTAAAGGGGGGCTTTTTTTACCCCCTTTTTTTATTATTAGGATGCTTACATTGATTTTTTTTTACTGTGAGTTTGTTTGTTGAGGTGTGTGTGTGTGTGTGTGTGTGTTTTGTGTGTGTGTGTGTGTGGGGTGTGTGTGTGTGTACAAAAACCTTTTTTTATCCATTCTCCGGCCCCACATTGCGTAAATCTTTTCCCAAAGGGAAAAACGGTTGTAACCCTTTTACGCAAGATTGTTGTTCTTTTGCGTTGTGTTCGCTCGCACCCCTACGGGCCCCCCTCCCGGGGTTTTTTTCACAGTTCAAAAAGAAAGGTTTTCTGGAGAAGGGGAATTTAGGCCCCCTGAATGTTAACTCCCGGCGGGGAAAAAACCTCTGTAACGGGGGGCTGGTCCCTGGTGGCTCGGACCCGGGACAAGGCTTTGAACCACTAGCCTATCTGCTTACCCGCACCGGGGGCCCCCCCCCCCCCCCCCTCCCGAAAAAAAAAGGCCCCTGGGAAATTTAAATTTTTTCGTGGGTTTTTGTTATCTTCTTTCTTATTAAAAAATTAGACTACACATTGAATTTACGGACATTCAGTGATGTAAATTTTCCTTTCTCCTCCCCCGGGCCCATCCCCCTCTGTCTTTTTCTCTTTTTGGGTTTGGGCTTTTCACGAAGTTTCTTTTCCCCCCCTTTTCCCAAAATTTTGAGCCCCCGGGAGAGGGCTCTTCTTTTCTCTCTCCTCTCTCTCTCTCCCTCCTCTCTCTCTTTCTCTCTCCCCCTCTCTTCCCCTCTCTCTCTTCCCTCCGACCCCCCCCCCCCTCTCTCCCCCCCCTTTTTTTTTCCCCCTTACCCCGGGGTTTTTCCCCTTTTCCCCATGTGAAAGGGTCTCTCTCTCTCTCCTTTTCCCCTTTTCTCTTCCCTCTCCTCTCTCTCCCCTCTTCTTTTTTTCCTTTTTTTTTTTCTTTTTTAAAATTTATTATTTTTGGTGTGTGTTTTTAAAAGGGTTTTGTTTCCCCTTTTTTTTCTACTGGTTGAATATAAGAATTGGTTTTTTATTAAGATGTACCCCCTTTCGGGCGGGGGTAGATGTTTTAAAAAAAAGCACTTGGGGTGCTTATTTATTATCCCCGAAAAAAAGAATTTGTCATTTTTGTCATTTTCATTTGTCCCTTGGGGGTTTTTTTCGGTTTTCTCTCCTCTCTCTCTCTCTCTCTCTCTCTTCTCCCCTCTCCCCTTGTCTCCCTTCTCTCTCTCTCTCCACTGTCACAACATGGGGGAGAACTGAAAGGAAGGGGGGAAAGGGGGAAAAGAATGGGTGAACTGTTGGGGGGGCGATGGGGTGGTGTGTGTGTTGGGGGGGGGGGGGGGGGGGGGAGGAGGGGGGGTTAAGGAAGAAAGTTTTTGGGGGGAAGGGAAAAAAACGGTGGGAAAGGGGTGGGTTTGGGGGGGTACAAATCGAAGTGGTGTAAGGGGGTTGGGGGGGGATTTGGGAGGGTGGGGGGGGGGGCCCTTTAGGCTAAATTTGGGGTAAAAAAAAAAAAAAAAAAAAAAAGAAAACCCCCCCCCCCCCCCCCCCCCCCCCCCCCCCCCCCCCCCCCCCCCCCCCCCACCCCCCCAAAAAAACACAAAAACCCCAAACAAATACCCGGGAAAAAAAAACAGTGAGCAGTATTTAAAGGGAAAAGGGGGGGAGAGAGGGGTTAAAAACCCAAACTGAAATTTGGCAGGGTTTTATTTGTTGTTTGTTTGTGTGTGTTTTTTTTGTTTTGGAGGAGGATGGAGGGAGAGGGTTTGAGGGGGGGGGAGAGGGCAAAAAAAGGGATGAGGACTGAGGAGACCTTTCCACCACCTGCAAAGGAACAGACCTCACAGCAGGGAGGAGGAGGGTGGTGGTTGGGGAGGGGGGGGGGCTAGAGCTTCTCTAGTGTGTCTCTGTGTCTTCTGTGTCTCTGTATCTCTCTGTGTGTTGTCTCTGTCTCTCAGCTCAGCTGGGGGCTAGAGCTTCTCTCTCTGGCTCTCTGTCTCTCTCTCTGTCTCTCTCTGTGTCTCTGTTCTCTTCTCTAGTCGCTGGGGGCTAGAGCTCTCTCCTGTCTCTCTGTGTCTCTCTCTCTGTCTCTCTCTGTGTCTCTGTGTCTCTGCTCCAGCTGGGGGCTAGAGCTTCTCTCTCTGTCTCTCTGTGTCTCTCTCTCTGTCTCTCTCTGTGTCTCTGTGTCTCTGTCTCTCAGCTCAGCTGGGGGCTGGTATGGCTGCAAGAGGCTAAGGTCGACAGGCCTGGGGCCGGACTGCTCCATGCTGTCTGTCCGGAAATGAAGGAGAAACTCGATACTGACTGGGGTAGCCCCTCCTCTGTGAGCGAACTTTTTTTTTGGGGGAGAACTTTTTTTTTTGTGGGGGGGGGGGGGGGGGGGGGGGGGGGGTGGTGGTGGGTGCTGGCGGTGGGGGAGGGGGGGTTGAGGGGGGGGTGGGGGTTGTGGGGCTGCCTGAGGGGGTTGTGTGTGTAGTGGGGGGGGGGGGGGGGGGGTTGGGGGGGGTACCCTAGGGTGTTGTGTGGTGGTGTGGGTATGTGTGGTGGCATGTGAGTGTGTGTGTGTGTGTGTGAGAGAGAGAGAAGAGGAGAGGAAGAGAGCAGTGTGTATGTGTTGGGGGGGATGGTGATGGATAGGAGGTGCCCTTCCTCCCCCCCCTGCCCCCCACGCCGGGGGGGGCGCCCCCCCCCCCGGCCTCCAACCCTCCTTCCCTTTTTGCCCCATCTCCCGGCCCTGTCCTTCTCCCATTGCTAAAAAACGTGCTGATCGCTGGTGTCGTCTGCTCTGTTTTTAGTGATGTAGTCTTAGTGAGAGAGAGAGAGAGCGAGAGAGAGAGAGAGAGAGAGAGAGAGAGAGAGAGGGCGGCTCTAGGTCCTCCTCCATCACCACCACCCCATCTCTCTCTCTTTCTATTTTCACTCGCCCCCACATTTTTTTCCTCTCCCAAGTCTGACAAAGCTTTTGAGATGAAAAAAAAAAAGAAGAAAAAAGGAAGAAAATGTGCAACCCCCCCATCCCCCCAAAACCAAACAAACAAGCAAAACAAAACAACCAAACATTTCCTTGGATTTACTCTGGAAATATTCCAGATTCAATGTTATTCCTGAATCGGGTAAAGATCCTCCTAGAACCAATAATTATGCCGTTGTCGCTTCCTTTTTATTGAAGAATATGTCCAGGTTCAGTTTTTTGTTTTAAATAATGAAAAGAACAACTGTCTCCTATGCCAGGCGTTTAATAACGGCAACGCATCGCATTTTCGTTCATATATCAGACAACAATAGTTGCTGTCTGAGCGTTCGACGAAAGACGAAGAAAAGAAGTTGAGAATACAAATCAAGACAACCCGTACCCCCCCCCCCCCCCCCCCCCCCCCCCCCCCCCCCCCCACCCACCTTCTACATGCACAAAACAGAAAACAAACAAAACTAAAGCTTCTCTTGAAAGTCCACGTATGTGGAAAGAATCCCATTGTCCTTCTTAGAGATATTCCGTTTAACGGAGCATAATATATATATATATAAATATATAGTGCTCAAGATGAACTGTTGTAAGAATGATGTAGTCCCTTTTATTTTCTTTCAGAAATATGTATGAACCCCCTTTTGGTAAAGGTAAGGGTGTTCCACAACCTATAAGGTCGTAGGGGAGGGAGATACCAGAGATCTCAGCTTCTCCAGAGGCCAGCATATTGAGGGCGGCGCCCATCTCCTCTCCCTCGCTGCTTTACCTTCCCTGTCCCTAAATAGGGCAGATACCCACTTACAGCTGGGTGAACTGGGGGACTGTACTGAAGCTAAGGCGCGCAAACGGTCACCCATCCAAGTGGTAACGACGCTCGACGCTGCTTAACATTGGCTGGGGGAAAGCAATGCTCTGACCACCGAGCTATCCCGTCCCCTACCGTCTTTTTGATGCAGTCTAAAGAAGGGCTAGAGTCATCGATGACAACTGAAATAATTCCATAAAGCCTCTTTAGCGCTAGTTCAATGTACATTTAAAAAAAATGTTTGTCGTACACATTCAAGAAGAAGACGGAGAAGAAGAAGAACAAGGAGAAAAGGAAGAACAAAAACAAGAAGAAGAACAACAACAAGAGAAGATGAAAGAAGAAGAAGGAGAAGAGAAGAAGAAGTAGAAGAGAATAAGAAGGAGAAGAAAATAAAGAGAAGAAGAAGTAGTACTACTACTACTACTAGTAGTAGTAGTAGTAGTAGTAGTAGTAGTAGTAGTAGTAGTAGTAGTAGTAGTAGTAGTAGTAGCAGCAGCAGCAGCAGCAGCAGTAGTAATAGTTGTACAAGTTAAAGAGAGAAAGAGAGAGAGAGGGAGAGAGAGAGAGAGAGAGAGAGAGAGAGAGAGAGTTGGACAGTATATCCCAGAGTTTACTGCAGGTGTCAAGTGATGACAGGTACACCTGTCGACCTTACCAAGATAACAAAAAACAACAACCAACTATTCTAACCAGTGAAGAAATCTGATACAGGGGGAAAATCCCCATCACAGAGAGGAACGATCGAGTTCTCCCCTTTCTCAGTCCATTTTCGCAAGAGCCACAGATGTTTCAGTAAAAATGTTGGTGTGTTGTTGTTGTTGTTGGCTTTTATTTTTGTGTGTTTTGTGGTGGTGTTGCCATGGCAGACCCTCATAACAAATATAACAAGAAATTCGAATTCAAATTTTAAAAACTTTATTATCTTAGAGACAGAGAAATTCCGTTGGGTCACAAGCCATACATAACAACAATAAACATGTAAACATAATATCACAAAAACACCCGGTACCCCCCCAAAAAAAACAACAACAACAAAAAAACACACACAAAACCACCAAAAAAACCCAACAACAAAACCCACAACAACAACAAAAAACCCACTATCCGAACAGCAGCACGCACCCATCATAAGATAAAAAGCACCCTCAAATCAGCAATACCTCAGCCAGTCTTAAACTCACCCAAGTAAAATCACTAATACTCATGTGCGCGCCAGTGAACCCATGCATCCGCACACACACTCTCTCTCTCTCACTCTCTCTCTCACACACACACATTGGAGAAACATTCCCACACATGTGCACGCATTTTTATGACATAAGCCAAAATTTTCATAACATGTATAGGTCGTAGGGGAGCGAGGCGTCAGAGACCTCACTTCTCTAGGGCCAGCATATTGAGGGCGGCGCCCATCTCCTCTCCCTCGCTGCTTTACCTTCCCTGACCCCAAAGAGGGCAGGTACCCATTTACAGCTGGGTGAACTGGGGGAACTGTACTGAAGCCAAGACGAGCAAACGGTCACCCAGTTGTATAGGACAACTATCAATTAAATTAATACAATACTCTGTTCAGGGCATCATTCTGATGACTGTGAGACAAAGAAAACCCACCCAAGCAAACCAAGAACATTATTTTAAATCTAATCTATAGGCGCGGTCG
The DNA here is from genome assembly GCA_028751875.1 of Rapana venosa. Lineage (NCBI taxonomy): Eukaryota > Metazoa > Mollusca > Gastropoda > Neogastropoda > Muricidae > Rapana > Rapana venosa. Next base: position 118,561,841 of record CM054134.1, read on the forward strand.
AGATTCAAACCCCAGACTTCTGAACCACTAGGTCTCAAAACCCACGCCTTGAGCGTTCAGTCATGGCGGTTTGAAGAAGAAACCAGTGTATATAACTAATTGTAGTGTAAAGCACTCCCTTCCCCCCAGCCAAGTTAAGCAGCTTCGAGCGTGGTTACCAGTTGGATGGGTGACCGTTTGCGCGCCTTAGCTTCAGTACAGTTCCCCCAGTTCACCCAGCTGTAAATGGGTACCTGCCCTCTTTAGGGTCAGGGAAGGTAAAGCAGCGAGGGAGAGGAGATGGACGCCGCCCTCAATATGCTGGCCCTAGAGAAGTGAAGTCTCTGACGCCTTGCTCCCCTACGACCTTATAGGTTATGGGACTCCTTTACCTTTACCTTTTTTTTTTTAAGTGTAAAGGAAAAACAGAAAATTTGATCTGTATGATATTTCTTGCTCTATATTTTGTTATATTGATGTATTGATCTAAAGGTTTCCTCAATCATTAGTTTACAGAATCATTTGTTTACATTGGAAATGACTTGTGAGGATGACTTTGCACGCATCAGTGTATTGAACACTCTGTGAGTTGAGAATTTCAAGTAAATATACGATGAATAATTGTAAGCCAGTAGTAGGCTTGTTCTCAAGTTGTTACACACACAAAAAATGAAACACATCATTTTATGACTAAGTAGAACACACACACACACACACACACACACACCACACACACACACACACACACACACACACACAACACACACACACACACCAGTCTTTGATTTCAAAACAGCTTTCTCCATCAGCAAACCCCCCCCAAACCCCCCCCCCCCAAAAAAACACAACAAAAACAACCCCACTACACTGCATAAACTTGCCTCAAGAAACTCTAAGAAATCACCCTCCCCCCCCCCCCCCCCCCCCCCCCCCCCCCCCCCCCCAACCACCACCCACCACCCCACTCCCTCCATTTCCACTATCTCTCCAGACTTTTTTTTTTTTTTGAACGTGAGTGCATGAGAGGTCATCCCCATTGACCCAATCAATCACGCAGCAGGCATACAGCAGGGTTTTCCTCTATGGGCTTTCCTCTTCTCTCTCCCCCTCACCTCACCTCAGACCTTACCACCTCACCTCTCCTACATACTACTAGTTCGCCTTGCCTTGCTCCCCCCCCCCCCCCCCTCCTCGTCCCTCCTCCTTCCCCACCTTCTTCCTGGTGTGGTGTGTGAGTGTCTAGACTGATCATAGGCAAGCGCTTTATTACTGTTCTGCGGGGAGCGAATAGAGAGAGTGCACTTGTCAAAAAAGCCGTGCGTTTCGCTGCGTCTGTACAATGCTATAGTGTAGTGTAGTGTAGTATAGTGTAGTGTAGTGTAGTGTAGTGTAGTGTTGTTAGTGTAGTGTTGTGTAGTGTAGTGTTGTGTAGTGTAGTAGTGTAGGTGTAGTGTAGTTTTAGTGTAGTGTAGTGTAGGTTAGTAGTAGTGTAGTGTATGTTGTATAGTGTTAGTGTAGTGTAGTGTAGTGTAGTGTAGTGTAGTGTAGTGTAGTGTAGTGTAGTGTAGTAGTGTCGTGTATTTGAAGTGTAGTGTAGTGTAGTGTAGTGTAGTGTAGTGTAGTGTAGTGTTGTGTAGTGTAGTGTAGTGAGTGTGTATAGTGTATAGTGTAGTTAGTGTTGTGTAGTATAGTGTAGGTAGTATAGTGTAGTGTAGTGTTGTGTAGTATAGTGTAGTGTAGTTTAGTGTAGTGTAGTGTTGTGTAGTATAGTGTAGTAGTGTTGTATAGTGTAGTGTTGTATAGTGTAGTGTAGTTCGTATAGTGTAGTGTAGTATAGTAAGTGTAGTATAGTGTAGGGCTGGCATAGCCTGGTCTGGTCTGGACTGGATCCTGGGAGATCCATGAGGTATAATTTTATATATATATATATATATATATCTCTATATATATATAATTAATTTAAAAAATATATATATATAGATAGATATATAGTTAAGTTCTTTTTGTCGTGGTGGGGTGATTTACAGTTACTTGTTTAATTAAAGAGAGAGAGGTGGAAGAAAGTGGAGGGTCTTCCCTGCTTCACTATGCTTTGTTTTTGTTGTTGTTGTTCCTGTGTCTACCTGTATAATGAACTAAGCAACAGAGACCGTATCTGTCCTTTTTTTTATATTTTTAAACTACCTCCCCCCAAAACAAGGAAAACAAACAACAAACAAACAACCCAACAGGAAAAACCAACTGCACGCACACACACACACACCCAGGAACAACATACCCCCCCCCCCCCCCCCCCCCCCCTCCACTCCCCAAACAAACAACAAAAACACACCAACACACTCACAGCAGAAAGAGAGAGAGAGAGAGAGAGAGAGAGAGAGAGAGAGAGAGAGGAGAGAAGGGGAGAGAGAGAGAATTAAACAGGCACAGGCCCACCCCACCCCCAAACAAACAAACAAAAACAGCACACACACACACACCTCACACACAACGCACACACACATCTCACACACACCACACAGACACAGACACAGACACACACACACACACACACACACACACACACACACACACACACTCCCCTCTCACTCTCACCTCTCTCTCTCTTCTCTCCTCTCCTCTCTCCTCCTACTTTCTGCCCTGGCTGTCAAGGCCTCTTACTTATTCACCCACACTCAAGTTGTTTCTTGTTCCTAGTAGATAGATGGCTTGATGGAAAAAAAAGCAAGTGCATTGCTTATTCAATGTCTGGAAATAAAAAGTTGACTTGACTTGACTTGACTTGAGGCAACACACCACTCAGACGAAGATAGACAAAATTCCGTTTTGGCTGCCAGGGAAACAGTGAAACTTTCTTCGCCGAAACACCATAGCTAGTACCTGGAGAGAGTTCGTTTACATGATAATTATTATTTGTTACTCTTGTGCGTGAGTGTTTGTTATTTTTTCTTTATATTTGTTACTCTTGTGCGTCAGTGTTTGTTATTTTTTCTTTATATTTTGTTACTCTTGTGCGTCAGTGTTTGTTATTTTTTCTTTATATTTGTTACTCTTGTGTGTGAGTGTTTGTTATTTTTTCTTCATATTTGTTACTCTTATGCGTGAGTTGTTTGTTATTTTTTCTTTATATTTTTTACTCTTGTGCGTGTATGTTTGTTATTTTTTTTCTTTATATTTTTATGTTATCTTGCGTGAGTGTTTGTTTTTTTTTCTTTATATTTGTTACTCTTTGCGTGAGTGTTTGTTTTATTTTTCTTTATATTTGTTACTCTTGTGCGTGAGTGTTTGTTATTTTTTCTTTATATTTTGTTACTCTTGTGCGTGAGTGTTTGTTATTTTTTCTTTATATTTGTTACTCTTGTGCGTGAGTGTTTGTTTATTTTTCCTTTTTATGTTGCTCTTGTGCGGAGTGTTTGTTATATTTTTCCTTTAAGTGTTACTCTTGTGCGTGAGTGTTTGTTATTTTTACCCTTTATATTTGTTACACTTATGCGTGAGTGTGTGTTAATGTTCCTTTACATTTGTTAATCTAATGCGTGAGTGTGTATATTGTTCTCTATATTTGATTCCTTGTGCGTGAGTGTTTGTTATCTTTTCTTTACATTATGTTTCTCTGTCGTATTTTTTTTTCTTTTTCTTACACCCTTCCCGCGACGGAGAGTATCAACTAAACAATAACAACAAAACACAAACACACCCTCAACAAAATAACAATAACAACAAAACAAACGACAACCCTCAACAAATAACAATAACAACAAAACACAAACACACCCTCAACAAAATTAACAATAACAACAAAACACAAACCACACCCTCAACAAAAAAAACAACAAAACACAACACACCCTCAACAAAATAACAATAACAACAAAACACAAACCACACCCCAACAAAAAAAAACAACAAAACACAAACCAACAACCCTCACAAAAAACAACAACAAAACACAACCACACCCCTCAACAAAAAAACAACAAAACAAAACACAAACCACACCCTCAACAAAAAAACAACAACAAAACACAAACCACACCCCTAACAATAATACAACACAAAACACAAACGACCACCTCAACAACACAATAATAACAAACATAAACGACACCCTCAACAACAATAATTAACTAAACATAAACGACTCCCTCAACCTCAACAACACAAAAACAGCAAACACAAAGACACCTCAACACACAATAACAACAAAACACAAACGACAACCCTCAACAAACAAACACACAACAAAAACAAAAACAACCTCAACAACAAAATAACAACAAAAAACACAAACGAACACCCTCAACAAAATAAACAATAACAAAAAAACAAAATGACACCTCAACAACCTCAACAACACAATAACAACAAAACACAAATGACACCCTCAACAACACAATAACAAAAAACACAAACGAACAACAACTCAAACCCTAACAACAAAACAAAACACAAACACAAACCAACAACACAATAACAACAAAACACAAATGGCACTCTCAACAACACAATAACAACAAAACACAAACGGCACCCTCAACAACACAATAACGCCTGTGCGTGTGCGTGCGTACATGTAAGATTTGAAACATGTTCCTTTTTTAAATGGTGGCATGCGTGTCTGTGAATGATTCGAATGCAAGCGCTTTGATTTTTTTTTTCTTGACAAGATTCAGCGCCGTGGAAATGCTGTTTATTGTTATCATTATATAAAAGTAAACAAACAAAAAGAAAAGACCTACAAACCCTCAAGCTTTCCCCCCCCCCTCCCCCCCACTCCATCCAAAAAAAAAGAAAAAAAGAAGAGAAAATAGATCTGCTAAGATAAAAAGCTAGTCATCTAGTCGCCTGTTCTCGCTCCTGTCATCCATCATGCTATGTACCCAGCTAAACGAACACCTATCTCTCCATCCCCCCCCTCTCTTAACAGTAAATGTGTTGGTTTTTGTTGTTGTTTTTGTTGTTGTTTTGTGTGTGTTGTACAAGTCGTGGCCAAACTATCCCCATTCAAATGAAGCTATAAAATGAATACACAAACACAAAATCAAACAAACATTAAAAAACAACAACAACCAAACACCCACAACCTACTGTACAGATAAAGCTATATGACAAATCATCAGAAAACACACAAAAAAGCATGCAACCCCCCCAAAAAAAAACAACAACAACAAAAACAACAACCAAGAAACAAACAACAAAAAAACAAAACAAAAACAAACACACCAACGCCCCCCCCCCCCCCCCCCCCCCCCCCCCTCTCCCCCCAGCAAAAGAAAGCAAAGGACCACAGAACAGAAAACAAAAAATGGAATGAGCTAATCGAGAAAACGAAACCAAATCAAAACAAAACAAAATGAAAAAGACCACCACCCTATAATTATGAGTGTGTAATGTTTTGGGGGTTTGGTTGTTGTTGTTTTTTTTACAGATTGTGCCATAATTATTTTTAGAATTTCGAAATTACAAGTTGTTGAAGGAAATAATTTTAGTCTAAAAATGGACTCAGGTAATTATGTTTGTTTTGTTTTGTTTTGTTTGTTTGTTTCTTTCTTTCTTTCATTCGTTGTTTTTTCTTTGTTTGTTTCTTTCTTTCGTTCTTTCTTTCTTTCTTTAGTTGGTTTGTTCGTTCTTTCTTTCTTTTTTCCCCCTTTTTATATCCTGTTTCAATTTCTTTTTGAAAACTGTTTGAAGCATGGAGGTTCTCACATGTGTACTGTAGAATAGTTAGTTAAACATAACAATCTCTAAAGTGTATTCTTCTTGTTTCTTGTTTCAGAAACCAAACTAATCACCATCGGCCCTCCTTAGAGTGACCTACAACAAGCAGTGACATCCATTCAACAACAGAGCAAGAGACAGCAGGAGAAGGAGGAGGCAGAATAGAAAGGAGGGAGGGAGGGGTCACAAACAAAACGAACACACCCCATCCCCCCTTTCCTCTGTACCCCCCTACTACACCCCACCCACCCAGCCACCCTCAGGCAGACGACAGAGACAGAGCTACGAGAGTGACCCCCCCCCCCCCCCACCCCACCCCCACCCCCATCATGGTGCAGTCCATGGAGTCCAGCCCCACTGACCCCCTCCCGTGTAGTACCCGTCAACACCACCCCCACCCCCACCCCTACCCGTGCCCCCCACCCCGAATAGCCCTCATCCACCCGTGTTGAGAGCGAGCCAAGCCGGGCCGGCTCCCGGGGCCATGGATAGTCGGGTGGATTTCGCCGCCTTGGATCGCAGTCGGCTGCTGGGGCCCAACCTGCCGGTGGCGGGGACGCTGGGGCCCATGACGTCATACGGCAGTGACCTCAGCCGGGGCGGGGCAGGGGGCAGCGGGGTCACGGAGCTGACGCGCACGGCCACGCCGGCCACCATGACGTCACTGGCGCAGTACCAGAGCCGCTTCCTGCCCTCCACCATGTCCATGCACTCCCCTGGTGAGTTGATGCTGTAGGAGACCTCCCCTCCCTGTGTGTGTCGTGTGATGTGTTGTGTGTGTGTGTGTGTTGTGGTGTGTTGTGTGTGTGTGTGTGTGTGTTGTGAGTGTGTTGTGTTGTGTGTGTGTGTGTGTGTGTGTGTGTGTGTGTGTGTAACTCTGTCTGTGTTGTTGGTTTCGTTAAACGACATTTTATTTTTTTTTTTAAATCATACGTACTATACACACTTGCACTGGAGCAACAACAGGCTAAACGGTTATATTGTGCTCAACAGTAATGAAAGGTTTAGGATTTACATTATTTTAGTAGCTAAAAAAAAGTACAGGTAAAGGTGTCCCATAACCTATGTGGTCGTAGGGGAGCGAGGTGTCAGAGACCTCAACTTCTCTAGGGGCCAGCATATTGAGGGCGGCGCCCATCTCCTCTCCCTCGTTGCTTTACCTTCCCTGACCCTAAAGAGGGCTAGTACCCATTTACAGCTGGATGAACTGGGGGGACTGTACTGAAGCCAAGGCGCGCAAACGGTCACCCATCCAAGAGGTAACCACGCTCGATGCTGCTTAACCTTAGCTGGGGGAAAGTGAGTGCTCTGACCACTGAGCTATTCCGTCCCCTTGATAGTAATTTGCTCAACAGCAATGAACGGTTCAGGATTTACATTTGCAGCTGGTAGACATCAATTTGTTCAAACTGTACAAGTGGATTTTTTTTAATGGAAACATCTTTGACAACAGATGTTAGTAGTTTAAACTGTCCCTTCAAAAGTCACGGCTGTTTTTGTTGTTGCTTTTGCTGTTGTTGTTGTTGTTGTTGTTCCTTTTGCCAGAGAAGCTGGGTGCATGTCTGTGGTCCTTGTTGATGGTGATGCTGTCGATGCTGCTTGTTGTGCTATAAGGATAGTGTTGCAACTGGTCTTTGTTTTTTTGTAGTTTTTGGTTAAAAAAAAATCCTGTTATTGCAATAGTTGTTGCTCGATTTTAATATCTTTGGGAACGCAAACTTGACAGATCGCAGACTCGGTCTGAAGGTGTTGATGCAATTGTCACCATTTTTCAAGGTATCATTGTTCGTGTTCCTTCTGTTTTTCCTGTCCACGCCCTCTCTACCCCCTTCCCCCCCCCCCCCCCCCCCCCCCCCCCCCCCCCCCCCCCCCCCCCCCCCCCCCCTGTTTCTCCCCTTTTCCTCTTTCTTCGTTCTGTTTCTTTTCTTTTTTTAATAAAAAAAAATTCTTATTTTAGCTGAACTGTCGTATAAGTCTGGAACCAGCTAGCCAGTAAACCTGAAAAGAAAGGGGGGGGGGGGGGGGGGGGACCCAACGAAAATGGACCCCCCCGAAAAAAGTCCTGTTTTGACTAAAGTCACCATGTGAATATTTGGGTAATAGATGAGATTTGTTGTTGCTCTTGGTTGCAGTGTTAATGTCTCACCTTTACTGACGTGCTGTGCTTTCTATTGCTAGCTTCCCTCATGGAACATGTAGGTCTGTGTTATACAACCGCTCAGAGCAATCTGCATTGCAGTATTTCTTCCACGGCGGACCCACTGACTGCCAAGGCTTGTAGCAGCAGCAGCACGAGGCCATGGTATCAGTCAGTACCACTGAAAACAGGGTCATGATTGTCAGGATGGCTAGTCGACTATCAGTCATGGCCTTTACCTGCTGAGGGAAAAGAAGTTTAACTCGGCTGGCTCTGTTTGTGACCACCGACAACCCAACCCCCCCACAAAAAAATAAAATAAAAATAACCCTCACCCAACAACACCCCCAAAACCCAAAACAAAACAAACAAAAAAAACCCCACCACAAACAAAACCAGCTAACCAACCAAAACAAAAACAGCGCTTGATTTCTGAAGGAATGATTCGATTCTTTAAAAGAAACAAACAGATTAAAAAACCAGCAAAAAACGCTCCCCCCAACCCCCAAAAAACCAACAACAACAACAACAACAAAACCAACAACAACCACCAAACCCAACAATAACACCCCCCCCCCCCCCTCCGCTCTCAAATAAAAAAAAAAGCCCAACCCAGAAGCAAACAAAGAAAACAAGTAAAAAAACAACCCTCTCAGTTAATTATAGTCGTCGGTGTCAGTTCGAAGACAGAAACAAGGTACCTTTGGGTAATTAGCGCCTTTAAATCAGTTTACACTAAGACTCTCCCTGTTGAAATAGACGATAAGAACCAACGTCTTTGTTAAACTCACAGACGGTTTGTTTGTTTCGCTGGTTGGGTCAAGGTTGGTTTAGGGGTTTTTGTGTGCTTCTTTTGTTGTTGTTTGTTTGTTTGATAGTTTCTTTTTGTTGTGGAGTATGTGAGGATAGAGCGGAACTGGCTTTTAAAACAAACAAACTTCAAACAAAATAAGCGACAGAAATATAAATATGCAAAGAGCATAGCGGTTTAAGAAAGAAAAAACAAAAACAAAGCTAAAATAAAAAGAGAATAACAGCAACAATAACAACATTTCTTCCCCTTTCCACACACACACACACACACACACCACACACACACACACACACACACACACACACACACACACACCACACACCACACACACACACACACACACACACACACACACACACACACACACACACACACACACACACACACACACACACACGTAGAAAAACATAGAAACAGCAGAACATAGAAAGAGTTACTAAGAAACACAAACGAAAGCAAATTAGACTAACAAGGAGAGAAAGAAAAACAACAACAAACAATAACATAACTCAACGCACATACAATACAACACAGTCAAGCAATTAAAAGTTTTAAAAAAAAAAAAGAAAGAAAATCCGAGGAAAAAATCTTCAAAATAAGAAACGTGAAGAAAAGTAAGACAAGGAAAAAGACAGGAAAAGAAAAAAAAAGAATACACAACAGATAATCCGAAGTAACATCTGTAAAGATCTGCTTAAGAATCTATATCTCCCGCTTCAATTGTACTTTTTCTTTTTCTTTTTTCCCCCCTTACTTCTTTCGCTACCATCCCGCGTATCATTATTTTTTTTTAATACGTTTCCTTTTCTTTGCTGTTAAGGTATTCAAACGCCTGTCAAGTCTGTCTGTCTTTATCTCTCCCCCCCCCCCCCCCCCCCCCCTCCTCTCTCCTCTCTTTCTTCTCCCTTCCCCCTACTTCTTCTTCTTTTCATCGTTAAAATATTGAAATGCTTGTCAAACACACACACACACACACACACACACACTCACACACACACACACACTCAAACACCACACACACACACCACTACACACCACCACACCGTACACACACACACAACAACCACAACACACACACACAATGCTGTTTTCTCGCTGGTATCCTTCTTATTTCCTTTACCTTTAAAGCGATGTGTGAAATGCCTGTCAAAAGACTCTCTCTCTCTCTCTCATTTTCCCCCTCGCTTAAACGTATTGAGGAAAGCATTCTAGCCCCCTACGTCGTCCCCTGTCCTCTCTTCGATCTCTCGTACTACTCCTAACGCTCTACCCCTATCCCTCTCTCTCTTTCCAGTCCCCCCTCTCTCCTCCCCTCCTCCCTTCCCCTGTCTCTCTCACTTAACTCCCCACTCTCCCCTGACTCTCTATCTGTCATTGGTCTTAGAACTTTGTCATGTTGGTGTTAATGAGCTGGCAGGAAAACGGTACCTCCCCCTTAGATTCGTGCTGCTCGGTTAGTCCTAGGTAGCCCAGAGACGTCGCAGAGAGAGAGAGAGGATCAGAAGAGCAGACAGACAGACCAGACACAGAAACAGACAGATAGTCAGACTGAGAGTGAGAGACATAGAGGAGACGAAGAGATAGGAGACAGTACGACGAGAGATAAGAGAGAGATACGACGAGAGAGAGTGAGAGGTAAATAGAAACGTGACTTTTTTTCTTTTGCCTTTTTATTTCTTCCCTGATTTCTCACTCTCCAGACTAGTGGTACTTGTACTATTCTGTTCTCCCACTCCTCTCTCTCTCCCTCTCTCTGTCTCTCTCTCCTCTCTCTATCTCTCTCTCTCTCTCTCTCTCTCTCCTCGCTCTTTCTCCTCCCCTCCGTTTTTCAAGTAAGCTTTTCGTTTAAGTTGACACAAGAGACTCTCAGGACCGGCGAGCGAGAGGGGGAAGAGCAGAGATGACTAGCAGAGAAGAGAGGAATGGGGAGGAGGAAGGGAGAGAGAGGGGCGTGGAGTGGGAGAGACGCTCGAGAAGATGAGAGAGGAATGGAGAGAGAAGGGGCGAGAGTCGCTGTAGAGAGAGAGTGGGGGGTGAGCGGGGGTGTAGAGAGAGAGAGGGAGATGAGAGGAGGCAAGAGAAGAGAAGGAGAGCGAGAGGGGGGGAGGGGGCGAGGCGGGAGAGAGAGGAGAGAGAGAGAGCTTGGTTCAGAGTAAGGGGTGGAGGGTGGGGGAGGGAGGGGGTGGAGAAGATTTATAAGGCTCTCTGTTTGTGATTGAAACGGTTCATTCCATGTAATTTATTTTTCTTGGTGTTTTTCTTGTCGCGTTTTTCAGTTCTTTTCGTTTTGGTTTTTTGTTTTATTTCTTTCAGGAATGATGGGAGCGTTTTTGTGTTTTAACTCATACTTTTTGGTGACTCTCTTTGTGTTGTAGTTGATTTTTATTTTTTCTCTGTTGGTGTGCTTAGTTTGATTAGTCTGGTGTTTAGTGTTGTGTCCCCCTCCCCCCACCCACCTTCTCACCTCTATGTTATATTGAGAGAGAGAAGGGAGATGAGAGGGAGGGCGGAGAGGAGGGGGTGTGAGAGAGAGGAGGGAGGAGAGGGAAGGAGGGAGGGAGAGAGGAGAGGGGTAGAGAAGAGGGTGTGGGAAGGAGAGTCCGGGAGTCGAGAGGGAGGAGGGGAGAGAAGAGGGAGGAAGGGAGAGTGGTGGGAGGTACGAAGAGAGGGTGTGAGAGAGAGAGGGGGAGGGAGAGTGAGGAGGGGGGGAGAGAGAGGGTGAGAGTAGAAGGAAGGGAGGGTGAGAGAGGGGACACGTCGAGAGAGAGTGGGAGTGGGACAGGGAGGAGAGGGAATGAGAGAGGAGCAGAGAGAGAGTGTCAAGTCAAAGTCAAGTGTCAAATGATTTACTGAGGACCAGGCCATCTGCCAGCGAGAGAGAGAGAGAGGATGATGAGACTCGATGGAGATAAGAGAACCGAGAGATGCTTATAGCAGACGATACCAGAGAGAGAGAGAGAGTCAGACAGACAGGACTGACAGATCAGGTGACACGAGGACATAATAAGTAAAATAAAAAATGATATACAGGGACAGAGGCAGAGACAGAGGACAAGAACTGGAAACGAAAAAACGGAGTCTCAGGGAATGAATTCTTCCTTAGTCGTAAGTAATTGAGATCAAGCACTGAAATGGGGCGATGTATTTTATTTTCTACTCAGGTTTTATGGCCCCCCCCCACCCCCCTCTTTTACCCTCCGCCCCTTGCAACTCATCCACCACCCACCCCACCGGTTTCTATGACTTGGTCTCCCACCCCCACCTTTCTCTATTCGGGTATGACAGAGTGTGAACAGTTGATGAGACTTGAAGGACTGATTAGGTGTTTAGCCTTTCTGAGTCTTCAGGCAGCGTGGGGCCATGTTATCCCAAGAGTACCGTTTGTGTCATGCGTTGTGGGCTAAAACGTAACCTTTTCTCCCCCCCTTAACCCTTCACGCACTTTCCTCCATTTCTTAATCTTAACCAAGACATTAAACACTGAACCACTCCTCGTCCCCCCCCACCCGCCCTTGTATACTTCAATTTAATTCCCATATTTATTCTTTCCCCTTTCCCCGTGGGGCTCTAATACTCCCTGGGGTGGGGGCCGCTTCTAATAAAGATTCATGTGGGGCTTTTGCTATTGTTGTAGTTGGGTTTGTTACGACTAATTTTGCTTTTCACGTGAGGGGCGGTGAATATACTAATTTTTTATCGTTTTTTTTTGCCTATTGTTTGTTCTTGTCTGTTGGGTGTTTTTTTCCTTAGCACGTCCGTTGGTTTTTTTTTTAGGTTTTTTTTGGGGTGTTTCGGGTTGCGTGGGTTGGAGGAAGTGGGAAATAGCCTGGGAATTGACATGGAGATTTCTACGAATGAAGACGGAAGGGGATGTGGGGGGGGGGGGGGTGGAGGAAGGAGGGAGAGCGGAGGTGATGAGACAAGGGGAGGGGGGGCGGGGGAGGTCGGATCTGGTAGATGATGTGGTGCGAATGAGGGGGAGGCGTTGTATGTGTGGTGTGTGAGTGTGCGAATGTGTGTGTTGTGTGTGTTTTGTGTGTGTGTGTGAGAGAGAGATGAGAGAAGAGAGACGCGATGAGTGAGAGAGAGTCTGTCGCTACGCTAAGTGTTCAATGAAACACAGATGATGCTGATGAAAAGTGGAGGAAGGAAACTGACTGAATGAAAAACGTATATTACAATAACGAAGCCCCAATAATATTTAAAACAAAGAGTAGACTCAAAAGCAACGATGGGATCAAGAACACACACCACAACAACACACGCCATATCCACACACACACACACACACACAACACACACACACACCACACACGGAAAGGAATACACAATCTGAAACGAGATTTGGGGGGAAAAAAAGACGAGGAGGATTTTTTCGCAATATTACCTAATGAATATGCAATTCCGGCAAAGACAAACTAATTCTGACACAGCAGGGTTAAAAAATATGTCCATGAAAATCTGTAGTAAAACTATACAATAACCGTACACTGTGGGAAATACTTGATGAATCTGTACGAGTGTGAAAATGTCATTTTCATGCCCACTTCTTCACAGAAAGACTTAGAATATATCGGCTACACAAAAGACCCTTACGGTAATTAATTATAGATCAATTTCTCTAACAGGCCGAATTTGGATGAGCTGGGCTGACTTGTCAGGCGCTTAACGTGGTAGGCGCAACGCATTTTCGCTCAAATTCATGACAGACAAAATTAAGTTATCTGATCTGAGCGTGTGTGTCACGACGGAAGAAATAAAATAGTCCTTTTAGATTATATTTATTCATTTATCTAATCTTTCTTATTTATTTAATATTCTATACCACTTAAGTGTCCCAGGCAGAATTTCTCCTCGCCTCAGTGAAGTATCAGAGGCTGCTCTCCCGGGGAGAGCGCGTCTGCCACAAGAGCACACGCTGAGGACTCACACAGCACTGAAAACAAATCAATCTAGTCCCGAACATACTAAAACCCCGGCAAGTTTTCAGTCTGTGTGAAAAAAAACCCCAAAAACAACAAAATGCCAACCCTCACGTTCGTGTGATTGTTCAATCTCAAATGCAGTTCGACAGACCTCAACAAGGTCGCAGATAGTCCCTAGGTATTTACCGTCAGAGACCATCCATCCATCCGGCTTTCAGTGTCGTCTGCAGTTTCGTACCGCCTAGGACTTACCTGCGGGGGTGCTCTGCCCTTGGGTTTAGCCTTTGGTGGCGATAGGGGCACGTATTTATTCGTTGCTTGAAGCAGACGATATCGTCCTCTGCCCTTGTTTGTTGCTGACTCGTAGGGGGTCTTTGTTGTGCTTTGACAGTTACGATTCAGGTGTTTTTAGTGCCGTTTCAACGTAACTTTCACCGATCCGTGTAGAGAATAAGAGATCCTAGGCCTTCAGCTGATATTGCTGGGCAGAAATGAGAACAAGATAAAGAGTTTGAAGGGGGGGGGGGGGGGGGGCGGGGGGGGGAGGGAGGGATCATTTTTATTCGTTTCCTTCTTCTTTCACCAGTGCCAGCGTCAAGGAACAAACCAACACATTCCGCTTCAGATTGTATATGGTCCTTTGTTTGCACCTGAGTTTCCGAGTTTTGTTTATGTGGAGTTGTGTTGTGTTGTGGTTGTGGGTGTGTGTGTGTCGTGTGTAGTGTGTGTGTGTGTGTTGATGTTATTGGTGTAGTGTTTTGTAAGGAGTTTTATGGTGTGTTCTCTCCAGGCAGAGAAAAAAAAGCCAGAATAATTTTTCGTTTTTATGTAAAGTTCCGACCATTATATTTGCGAGTGGGTTGTGTGGAGTGGAAAGAATCGATCAGTTTATGTTTTTATTGTACATTTTTAGGATGTGCGCGTGTGCATGTGTGATAGACACACGAAGTAGTATTCATGGCTTTATCGCGGTTGTTATCAGCACCGTCACATACTGTACACGAGACAGACAGAGAGAGAGAGAGACAGTGAATACACAATTCTCTCTCGCTGCACAACTCGCGCTCTCTCTCTTCCACAAAATTACTTCCTCAGTTGAAATTTTCGCCTGCTACCCCTCAGCTTTCCCGAGTGAAGTCCAATCAAACTGCAGAGTTTGGATCCGGAGACACATTGGGCAAGTGGCCTCTGGAAGCGGTGGCTGGAGCAGGTGATAATGAATGACTGGAGCATGAGCTGTAGTCATCCAAACCTGCCACCCTGCACACAGAGAGCGAGCCCTTTAATCTTAAAGGCTTCAGGCTTGATATTAGATGCCGCGCCTTCAGGCCCACTCCTGTGGCTTGAGCAGAAATTGCCTGTTTGATGGAAAATACTATGACGGGCAATACTCGCGAGGGAGTTGGGGCGGGGGGACGGGGGTTGGGGTGCGGTTGGTTGGGGGAGGCGGGAGGGGGATTTGACAAAGAAGAAACTGGCTTGATGACGTTCAGTTTTGACCAGTGCGAATGGACCGTCTCCGCTCTTTGCCAGCTTGCCTTCAAGGATTTCAGCAAATTTTGCTTTTCACACTCTGCTGCTTCAATGACGTTCGGGTGATCTTTTAGTGTTTCGGTTCTCCGTTTTGTTTCCACACTCTGAGATCTTTCCGGTTCTGAGTCGTAAGCTGGCGCGCGCCTACGCTGCGCGTGTGCGCGCACAGACCACGACACACACACGCACACGCAGACGGCGGGAGTATGATGAGAGAGAGAGAGAGAGAGAGAGAGAAGCCACTTGTTTGTTCCTGTGGCTTCAGGCAGTTGTGAGAACTGCTGACAGTCTGTCTGCTGGTTGCTATTTGTCAGGCGGAAGGATCGCCAGCTCAGGTCAGCTGGCGTTAGGTTGGCTAGCGCCAGGCAGACCGACTTGTTGATTTTGCCCTGTTTGTAGGTCAACTGTCTATATGACAAGACATCATAATATATAGCTTGACATTGTTTGTACCGTCTCAGTTATTTGGAAATTACCATCATGACTTACTGGTAATTGTTTTCGTTTTTTTTTTTTTAAATTGTATTTAATTTTTTAATTCTTTTTTAATTTTTTATAATTAATATTGATTTTCCCCCCCAAAAGAAGGGAACATGTTATAACCAAGAAAAATTTCGCGTAGATATAAGGACCATTCTCATCGTTCATCACACACACACAAAACATACACTACAGCACGGCACAAAGTACACCGACCACACACACATACACACTACAACCACACCACACACAGGACCACCCCCCCCCTCAACACCTACGCACACACGTACTATGCACGCCACAGACACTCACACATCACAACACACACACACACACTCTAACTACGACACAACACAACACACAACACAACACAGCCAGTCCATGCAAACACACACACTATACACCTTCAATGAATCATTGCTTTCAGGAATATCGCTCGGCTTCATAAAATTGATGTTAAAGCTTTGATATCATGACCTCCATGGTACGTTAAATGATAAACAACAATTACCCTGCTGTAGCAGATGGCGCGGGGGGCAGTGCCGGGGTCAACTCCCCCTACCACGCACCCTTGCCCGTGAACCACGTCACTGTCAGTGCAGTGTCAGTCGATTGCCAGGAAGTTAAGAGAATAGACGGCTGTTTTCTTACATTCGCTCCTCGGTCCAGACTCGCTAGCGCAGGTTAGGATACAACGGATGACCATGTGTCTCAATAAAAACGCTATGCCCACCAATGGTCGTGGTTTTAGACCGTTCCAAAAGTCGGAATGCGGGACCTGAATGTGGTTCGAGGGAAGGACGTAGGGTGGTGGTGGGGGTGGGGGGGGGGGGGTGGTAGGGGGGGGACGTGAGGGGAGAGGGGTGACGGGACGCATACTAAAGCATTACTACACCATTGGATGAACTTCGAGAACTAACACTATTTAATAAAAAAAAATATATAATCTCTTCTCCTTTCCGTTTCTAATTCTAATAATCCTTTTTTACATAAACCCACTTTATCTATCCGAGAAGGAAGTGAGAAATAATTTTAAAAGACATTAAATAGAATAGTTGCACACGTGGGATTAGTGATTTCTCAATCTTGTCGGGAGGATGAAGCCCAGACAGTGTGGATGGGATGCAGCGGGGTGGGAGTCGAGGGTCAAGTCCAGGGTCAGAACAGAGTGTCGAATCGAAATCGTGATCGAATCAGTGCGCCTCCCGCTTCTCGTGGACACAGGAGCGATTACACTCGGGCCCACGTCTGCTGCTGAATATAGTTGTAGATTAGATAAAGTCGTAGTGGATGTTGTAGTAGTAGTGGTTGGTAGTGTTGTAGAGTAGTTAGTGGTAAGTGGTAGTAGTAGTTAGTAGTTGTTGGTAGTAGTAGTGTGTGGTACAGTAGTAATGTAGTAGTTAGTAGTAGTAGTAGTTAGTAGTAGTTGTGTTAGTAGTAGTGTGGTAGTAGTAGTTAGTAGTAGTGGTCAGGTAGTAGTTTAGTAGTCGTTGTAGTAGTAGATAGTAGTAGTGGTTAGTAGTAGTAGTGTTAGTTAGTTTAGTAGCTGAAGTAAGTAGTAGTAGTTAGTAGTAGAAGTAGTAGTAGTTGTAGTGGTAGTAGTTGATAGGTATGTAGTAGTAGTTGGATTAGTAGTGATAGTAGTAGTAGTTAGAGTAAATAGTAGTGATTAGTAGTAGTAGTAAGTGAGGTAGTAGTAGTAGTAGTAGTGGTAGTAGTAGTATTTGGGTAGTATTAGTAAGCAGTAGTTAAAGTTAGTGGTGTAGTAGTAGTAGTAAGTAGTTAGATAGTAGTAGAAGATAAGAATGTTGGTAAGTAGGTAGTGAGTTAGAGTAGTAGTAGTTAGTAGGTAGTAGTAGTTTAAGTAGTAGAAGTGGTTGCTAGTAGTAGTAGTAGTAGGTAGTGTGTTGTCGTAGTAGGTAGTTGTAGAGTAGTAGTAGTCGTGGTAGTCAGTAGTTAGTAGAGTAGTAGTGGTAGTAGTCAGTAGTAGTAGTGTTAGTTAGTTAGTAGTAGATTTGCAGTAGTGATAGTAGCTTTAGTAGAGTAGTAGTCGTTAGTAGTAGTCAGTAGTGTGGTAGTAGTAGTAGTAGAAAATGGTAGTAGTAGTGTTAGGTTGTATAGTAGTAGCTAATTTAGAAGTAGTAGTAGTGGTAGTTAGTAGTAGTAGTCGTAGATAGTCGTCAGGCGTAGTAGTTAGTCTTGTGTAGCAGTATGGTGTTGTAGAAGTAGTAGTTAGTAGTAGTCAGCAGTAGTAGTGTGTAGTAGTAGTAGTAGTTTATGGGTGTAATGTAGTAGTAGTGGTAGTAGTAAGTTAGTTAAAGTAGGTAGGTAAGTAGTTGGTTAGATGTAGTGGATAAGTAGTAGTCAAGTGTAAGTGAGTGTATAGTTAGTAGAGTTGTTAGTTTTATGAAACTTAGGTAGTTGGTTGTAGTAGTTTGTTAGTGTTAGTAGGCAGTTTAGTAGTGTAAGTAGTTAGTAGTAGTAGCGAGTGTAGTAGTAGTGTAGTAGTGGTAGTAGTAGTAGTAGTATGTAGTAGCAAGCAGTAGTGTGGGTAGTAGTGAGTAGTAGTTAGTAAGTAAGTGGTAGTAGTCGTGTAGTTAGTAGTATAGTTCTTGTGTAGTGGTTGTATTGGTAGTAGTAGTGTTTAGTAGTATTAAGTGTGTGTAGTAGTCGTGGTAGTTAGTAGTAGTAGTGGAAGTAGTTGTTTAGTAGAGTGGTGAAGTAGTAGTAGTAGTAGTAGTAGTAGTGGTTGGTTGGTAGGTAGTAGTAAGCAGTAGTAGTCGGTAAGTAGTCTAGTAGTAGTAGGTAGGTCGTAGTTTTGGTAGTAATAGTTGTGTTTTAGTAGTTAGGTAAGTCTAGTAGTTGTATATAGGTAGTAGTAGTAGTAGTAGTAGTTAGTAGTAGTAGTAGTAGTAGTGGTAGTAAGTAGTAGTAGTAGTGGTAGTAGTAGTAGTAGTCAGTTGTGATAGTAGTAGTAGAAATGTGAGTAGTGTAGTAGACAATGGACCATGCAAATTCGTTTATTTCGAGGCTAATGAGAAAGAGCACACATGTGAGTTTTTTTACACCCAGTCCGCCCATGTTATGGGACACAGAGATCTGAATAATAATTAAACCCAATTACGTATACGTCTCACAAGAAAATCAAGGGAATAACCCTTTTCAAACTGCCCCCCCAACAACCCCCCCCCCCCCCCCCCCCCACCCCCCCCCCCCCCCCCCCCCCCCCCCCCCCCCCCCCCCCCCCCCAAGCAAGTAATAAAAGAAATTCGTTCGTAGTCAGAGGTAGTAGTGAGTGTAGTGGTAAGATAGGTAGTAGTAGTAATAGTAGTAGTAGTAGTGGTAAGTAGTGAGCAGTGGTTGTTAGTAGTAGTAGTAATAGTAGTGTAGTAGTAGTGCTAATAGGTTGTACGTAGCAGTGGTTTTAGTAGTAGTAGTAATAAGTAGTAAAATGTGTAATTGAGTAGTTAGGGTAGTGTAGTAGATTTAGTAAGTAGTGGTGGTTAGTAAGAGGTGGTAGTTAGAGAGAGTTGTAGTCGGTAGTGAGTAGCAGTTAGAAGTGGTAGTAGTAGTAGTAGTAGTAGTAAGTGGTGTAGTCGGTAGTGAAGTAAGTAGTAGTTTTAGTAGATAGGGTAAGTAGTCAGTAGTAGTGAGTAAAGCAGCAGCAGCAGCAATGCAGCAGCAGCAGCAGTAGTAGCTGCAGTAGTGGAGGGCTTTCATTCAGGATCTGAGGGGGCTGTAGAGGTGAGGGCGATGAGGCATCCCACATGGCTTGGTTGGGGGGGGGGGGGGGGGGGTGGTGAGGCAGTGCAGTGGTGTGGTTGATGCCATCTGACCTCAGCGCCCTCTCTCAATGGACCATGGGCGCCACAGTACTGGCACCTTCCGTGATGCGGCCTAGGCCTGGGCATGTGTGTTACACAGACAGACAGACACCACCAGACAGACAGACACTCAGACATGGACAGACGACAGGACAGACAAACAGAACAGTGGGGAGGGAGGTGGCTGTGGTGGTATCCACTGAGAGGGAGGGAGGGAGGAGGGAGAGAGGGAGGGAGGAGGGAGGGTGGCGGACATGTTTAAAAAAAGGTTTGGGAACGTGCAAGTCGGCACACAGGATTTGGACCTGCTTTTTTGGGGGCGGGGGGATGGGTGGGGGGGGGGGGGTTGTTTTGTTTGTGAATTTGTTGGGTTTTTTAGTATGTGAAAATGAAATGATATTGTTTTTGGAACGAAAGAATACATATAGATAGGCATAAATGAATATTGTTTTTCTTTTACGTGAGATTATTGGGTAGTTATTTCTGGGAATGTTTTGTCGTGGGGTTGTTAAATTAAGAGTATTGTTGTTGTCTGTGTAAAAGACGTAGAAAATAATGTGATTTAATTGAAAGAGAATCAATTTTCCATTTTCATTTACACTCTTTGTTGCGAGACTACAAAGACGTTTAAGCGACAGAGAAACTCTAAGTGTGTTCGTATGTAGAAAAAAAAAAAGGACTCTTAGAATAAGTAGTTTCAAAGGGGCAAAGGGAAGAGAAAGAGGGGGACGTCGGCACAGCCGGGAGGAACGGGGGTGGGCGGAAAAGGCTGGGGAAGGGCACCGGGGCGAATGGGGGAATACCAAGGTTACTTTTGACCATCTTAAAAGTCAGTTTCCATTTCCAAAACAAACAGAAAAATCGCATGGTAAGTTAGATGAAAATAGGCATAACAAAATTACTTCCAAGGAACCTTAAAGTCTGTGACAATAAAGAGAAAAGACCGCAGACCCCGGTGTTCTCTTTCAGCATGGTGGTATATAACTAGTCCTTAGGTTTCCGCCTTTAGTATGAAACCAGACCTTGACCAGAACTCTGCCTGACATGACCACCACCCCACGCCTCGGCAAAACCAAAACAAAACAAAAAACAACCAACAAAATAACGAAGCTTGCTGAGGTCTATCATCAACAAAGTTGAAACCACTCTCTTTTACTTGTGGGTTCTGTTCTAGCGGGTATAGGGTAGTAATCGCTGCGCTACAGGTGTTTCGGGTTTACAAGTGAGCTGGTGCGGTACCAGAGCGGGGATAAAGGAAATCAATCGAAGTTGAGTTAGCTGGACTGGCTGGCGTGGCTTGGCTGGCTGGTGGGGACAGGCACAGAATCTTATTATTCAGGCTAGTCTAGGACTTGTTTGGTCAGAGGACTGGCTGCGATGGTTGCTTGGATAGTTTACTTTTCCATGGGAGCTAGGCTAGCAGAGACCAGCCAGCAGCCAGCCAGACCCCCAAACTACACACTCACCACACACACACCGACGCACGCACGCACGCCACACACACATACCACACACGCGGCTGTCGCGCGCGCGCACACACGTACGCACACACACAACACACACACATGCTGGTCTCAGCCACAAATGTCAGACTCTACTATAGCCTACTACCAAGGTGTGAAAGTAGGATCACCCCACGAGGCGTGAGATGTCGGAAGGAGCGAGCGGTGTCTGCACAGGGCCCTCAAGGTTTAATCCTGGGCGGGAAAGAAGGAAGCAGAGGACAGTGGAAAAGGAGCCGCCGATATCAGATATTGTTGAATGATTTTTCTAACTGGACCACGTTTTCTTTTTCATTTTGATTCAAAACTGCAAGAGGGAATGTTGGGGATGTGTTTATTGTATTCAACTTTTTTTTAAAAACGTAGGAAATTGATTTTCAGTTGTTGAGTCTATGAAGTGTACATTGTCAAGCGCCTGTAAATGGGTAACCTGCCCTCTTTAGGGTGCTCAGGGAAGGTAACGCACGGAGGGAGAGAAGATGGCGCCGCCCCTCAATATGCTGGCCTAGAGAGCAGTGAGGTCTCTTGGACGTGTCGTCCCTTCTAATCTATAGGTTTATCAGGGACCACCTTTTACCTTTTTAGACTTCAGGCCGCTAGAGGGTTAATGAAGGACATTCACCTGGCCGCGTAACTGAAGTAAACCCGTGAGGTTGTGGGTTGTCAGTTCCCAGCTCTTTGCGCTACCTTCCAGTTTTGGCCGCAAAAATTGTGATCCTCGAAGATGGAAAAGTCCTTCGAATGAGAACAATAAACCGAGGGCCCCGTGTGGCGCGCGGATCCCTGCGCACAGAACATGTGTTTGGAAACACTTTCGTCCAGAGGGGTAGACTTTTTATATTGTTTTAAAAATCCTGTAAACACATCGCTTTATATGTAGGGTTTGAAGTTTTTTGGTTTTGCGCAAAATATTACATTACCTTGCATTTCGGACACAGTTTCATTCTCTTCAGGAGTGATTTGAACTGTAACCTCAGTTATTGTCTGACACCGTGTTGAATTGTATATGTTTATCCTCCATTCTGACACTGGGCCACCCCCTACTCACTTCACCGCACACAAACACACACACATCCACAACACCAACACCCCCAGCCGTCTCTAGACATACTTTGTAGAGTGTCGCTTCACGCGTAAAAGCGTAGGACATGGACTTATCTGACAGAATGACAATGAAACCAAAAACCAAAACTTACAACCTCCATGCAGACAGGACTCCAACACTAAGCAGATCGCAGCATTCTCTGCACGGGAAGCTCGCCGCATTCCCCTTGGTACGCCTTTTCATCACATCAGTATCGATGCTATATGTATTATGGGAGGGATACCTCAGTCGGTCGAGCACTCGCTTCCCCCATGCAAGTTAAGCAGCGTCGAGCGTGTTGACTCGTAGTTGGATAAAGAGAGGTGGCACCGTGTTGTGGGCCTTGGCTTCAGTACAGATTCCCTCAGTTCACCCGAGCTGTAAATGGGTACCTGCCCTCTTTAGTGAGGTCTGGGAAAGGTAAAGCAGGCGAGGAAGAGGAGATGGGCGCCGCACATCACTATGCTGGCCTCAGAGAAGTGAGGTTCTCTACGCCTCACTCCCCTACGACCTTATAGGTTATGGGACACTTTACCTTTAACCTTTATGTATTATATTTTCAATCCTGACACCGGGGGACCGAACCTTTCACCATGCCACACGCCGTTCCTTCCCCGGCCCACACACCAGTGGTCGGTGGATCGGTGGTCTCAAGAGTAACGCGTCCTGTCTAGACAGGAGAAAAGTCGGGTCGAACAGATCGAAAGTGTGCGGTGGTTCGTATCCGTTTGGGCCCCCGAAA
This sequence comes from Rapana venosa, assembly GCA_028751875.1. NCBI lineage: Eukaryota > Metazoa > Mollusca > Gastropoda > Neogastropoda > Muricidae > Rapana > Rapana venosa. Next base: position 118,584,579 of record CM054134.1, read on the forward strand.
TTTTTCCATCCTTTAGTCATGAGTGAATGGTCTGGGCGCTAGTCTTTCGGATGAGCACGATTAACCGATGGTGTGCCCGTTGTGTTACACAAAAATTTTCGGCGCACGGTAAAAGATAACCACGGCAAGAGAGTTGTTCCTGGCAAAATTCTTAGAAAAAAAGCATCCTCTGATAGTGGTGTAACAAATGTACAGTTGCAGACCAAAAAGAAAAAAAACAGGTGGCGCTGTCTGTCTTGTTGTGCGACGCGCTCTTCCCAGGAGGAGAGCAGCCCGAATTTCACGCAGACAATCTCGTGACCTTAATAGTGGTATATAAATAAAAATTAATAAAAATATAAGTATAAACTTACCTGTCCTCCGGAGACGATTTCAGGACAAGCAGGGATAGAGAGTGATGAGGAGAGGAGAGGATCAGGCTTGTTAGTTATTGATTCTATACCCCCCCACGTCCCCCCCCCCCTCCACCTTACCCACACCCCTCTGTGTAGTTCTGTTGGCAACAATTCAGATCATTGTCGTTATTTATTCTTTCTTAAGATGTGCGACTCTTTTTATTTTTTTTTTTTGCGGGCGGCCTGGTTTATTTAGCACAGAGTGGAGAGAAGAGGATTTAAGTTATCATATTGAGGAAGCGATGTTTGAGTTTTGTTGTTGAAACTCCTAGTGAGCTGTGATCTGTTGGTTGGTTGTGTGTGACAAGCACCGAGATTGATGGAGGTTCTGGGAAATCCGGGTTTTGTTGGGTGGTGGTTTCATCAATCCTCGGTGCGGTGGTTGGGGAGGGCGGGGTGGGGGTAGTGACTTTGCCTTACAACACCGAACTAATGTACACTCCCGGCGAATATACTATATATATATATATAAATTTTTAAATTATTTTAAATTTTTTTTCTCTTTTTATTATCTATTCCCTTTCCTTTGGTCAAGCTTTGCTCATTGCGCATGTGAAAAGGCAGCAATGTTGCTTCTTTTGTAGCCTCCTCCTCTCTTGTCTCGCATTCTCAAGTGCCACCCCCCCCCCCTCCCCCCCCCCCCCCCCCGCACCCTCCCCTACCACCCTCACTCCCCTCAAGTAACATCAAGGTTGTCTCCTCCCTCCCCTTCCCCCCCCTCTATCCTAACCCTTCACACTCCTACTCTCAACTCCGCCTTCGTCCTGCAAAGCCACTGCTTATTCATTTAAAACGTTCCCCCCGCATGCCCCTGAAAAAGACAAAAAAAGGAGAAAGTTACAACATTGAACTGACTTTTGAAGTTGGTGACTGCTGGAACTTTCTTGGTCTTACCCCACCCCCCCCCTCTCTCTCACTCCTTCGCGTCTTCTCAACCCTCACCATCCTTCTCCTCAACTCCGCCTTCGTCCGTGCTCAAAACCACCATCATTACCATCTCCACCCCAAAAAAAGAAAAGAAAAAGAAAGTACACTATGTTTTTGAAGTGTCCTGGTGACACTGCTGATTTCTTGTTCTTATCCCCCCCCCCCCCCCCCCCCCCGCCCCCTTGCCCCCCCACCCCCCCCCCCCCCCTCCCCCCCCAAACCTCTTCCTTTTTTTTCTTCTCCCTTATCTTCTTTTTTTCGTTTCCCTTTTACAGAGAAACACCAGTATTTTGCTACACCCACTAAACTCCCCCTCCACTCCACTCCTCCTTCCCCCCACCCCCCTCCCCCCTATCAGCTTGTGATTATTAGTTAGGGGACCATCACTCCCCCTGGTGCATAGGCGCTATACAGTCCGCAGAGTCCTCTGTCCTGGGCTGTTCTCTACAGTCTCAGCTTGTGCAGCTGTAGGCAATAAATAATAATGTATGGAATTTATTTAGCGCTGAATCTTGTAAAGCAACAAATCAACAGCGCTCAGATTGCATTTCTACACTTTATAGTCACTCGGCAGATTTCTCTCGTGAAATTGGGAGCTCTTCCCGGGGAGAGCAGCGTCGCCACAAGAGCAGGCCACCCATTTTTTTATCTTTTTCCTGTCTGCAACTGTATTTGTTCCCTATCAGAGTGGCTTTTTTTTCTCGATGAAGAATTTTGCCAGGGGACAACTCTCTTGTTGCCGTGGGTTCTTTTACGTGCGCTAAAATAATTACGTTGTAACACACTGGACTCGGTTTATAGTCCTCATCCGAGAAGACTAGCGCCCAGACCACCACTTATGGTCTAATGGCTGGGGGTGAAAGTTTCGGGTCCAAACGGGGTACGAACGTGCCGCACACACTTCAGACCAGGATCTGTTGGTATTCGCTATATTTCTAGAGACAGGCGCGTTACCTGACTAGACCTCCGATCACCAGTGAGTTAAAAACTAATTGATCGCTGGGTGTGGCTGCTGCATAGCTGTGCTCTGTGGCTTGCCCTGCTGGCTTTTAGCTCAGCCTGGCTAGTGGGCTCTGCTTGCTCTGCTCTTGCTCTGCTGCCGGACCTCCTGGACCTGGGACCCTCCTCCAGGGCTGACAGCCCTGGCCGAAATGTATGGGGGCTTCGGCTGAGGGATCAAAAGGCCATGCATGGAGGACGTGCATGGGCAGAAGGGAGCAACGTGTTAGGAAGCACTGTCTGGGCCCGTGATGTGTGTCTGGCTACCAAGTCCGCATTGTCCTGCCGCGGTCCCCCCGAAATGAAAGGGGGGGGGTGAGAGGTGGGTGGTTGTGGTAGGGTGGGGGTTTGGTAGGGGTGGGGTGGAGGTGTGGCTTGTGCAATCCCTTCTCTATCTCCTTCCCCCCCTACCCCTACCTCCCCCCTATAGCCACGACCCCTTGCCCCCGCCAGAATATAATAAGTAATTGCACAGGCCGACGAAAGAGATGTCCTCGCGATAATAACGTGTACAAACGTTCCCCTCTCCTCGTACCCACCCCCGTCCCCGCCCCCATGCCCCCCCCCTCCCCACACACACACACAACTACCCCACCAACGTCACTGTGTGTCCACTCTCCCCATCCCTGTAACTCCCCACCTCAGGGGGCGATAACAACCCATTGAAGAGTTATCTCCGCTTTCACTACAATACAAATTCTGACCACTGGGCCCCCCCCCTCACACATTCACACACACACAAACACAAAAAAACCCCAACTCCACATCCACAACCCCACACCCCCAGCCAGACCTACATACATTGTAGACCCAAATCCCAAAAGTAGACATCGGCATAAACCTGACAGAAATGACAAAGAAATGACAAAGAAACCCAAACCAACAACACCAAGCAGACTCCAACACCAACACCAAGCAGACGCAGCATTCTCTGCCACGGGAAGCCAGCCGGCACCACCTTGGTCACGCAACAGCCTCTGTATCTGTATTCCCCATTAGGAAGGAAGGTGGCAGGATGGGCAAGACGTTTGCCTGCCAACAAGTAAACCGTGAGGTTCTGGGTTCGATTCCCAGCCTCGCCCTTTCTTCCCAGTTTGACAAAAAAATCGAACTGAATGTCAAAGTCCTTCGGATGAGACTATAGACCGAGGCCCCGTGTGCGAATGCACGCAGAACATCTTGCGCACACGTTAAATCCTGTTCCGCTTTTCGAAAGAGTAGGCCATTGTGTGCCGGTGGGAACAGATGACAAAATTTACAAAACCGCATACACACGGGGACTTGGATGTAAAAAAAGCACATGAGTGCTTATTCCATTATCCTCGATATATATAAAAAAAAGTCATCTGAGCGCTTTGATTTGTTGCTTTACAAGATTCAGAGCTATATAAATTACATACATACATACATTATCATTATTATTATTATTATTATTATTATTATTATTATTATTATTATTATTATTATTATTATTATTATTATTATTATTATTATTATAATCCTGACACGGGGACCTAACCCTTCACCATGCACACACGCCGTTCTTAATAATAATAATAATAATGTATGGAATTTATATAGCGCTGAATCTTGTAAAGCAACAAATCAAAGCGCTCAGATTTTATTTCATACCACTTTAAGTCACGGCAGATTTCTCTCCGTGAAATTCGGGCTGCTCTCCCCGGGGAGAGCGGGAGAACGCGTCGCCACTTAGCGCTGCGCCACCCTTTCACCCTTTTTTTTTTTTTTTTCCTGCAGCTGTATTTGTTTCCCTATCAGAGTGGCTTTTTTCTAAGAATTTTGCCAGGGACAACTCTCTTGTTGCCGTGGGTTTTTTTACGTGCGCTAAATAATTACGTGTAACACACGGGACCTCGGTTTATCGTCTCATCCGAAAGACTAGCGCCCAGACCACCACTCATGGTCTAATGGATGGGGGAAAAATTTCCGGTCCAAACGGGGTACGAACCGCCGCACACTTCAGACCCGGACTTTTCGCTTTCTAGACAGGCGCGTTACCTCTAGACCACCGATCTTCCCTGGCCCACCCACCCACCCTCCCTCCGGAGAAGGATTTCAGACAAGCAGGGAAGAGAGGAGAGGAGAGGAGACGATCAGGCTTTTGTTATTGATTCCACGCCTCCCCCCCACCCACCCCCTTACCCACTCCCCTCATTATTCTGTTTGCAACATTCATATCATTGTCGATTTATTCTTTCTTAAGATTTGCCGACTCTTTTTTTTTTTTTTTTGCGGGCGGCAGTTTATTGAGCACAGAGAGATTTATTATTGGGAAGCGAGTTTGTTGTGAACTCCAAGCCAAGCTGAGATCTGTTGGTTGGTTGTGTGTGACAGGAACGATGATGGAGGTTCTGGGAATTATGTTGGTGGTGGTGGGGGGGTGGGGGGGGGGGGGGGGGGGGGGGGGGGGGGGGGGGGGGGGGGGGGGGGGGGGGGGGGGGAGGTAGAGACTTGCCTACTAACACAGAACTAACTGTACACTCCCGGCGAATATATAAAATATATATATAAAATTTTAAAATATTTTTAAATTTTTTTTTTCCCCTTTGGTCAGCTCTGCACATTGCGCATAGAACAGCAGCAACTGTTGCTTCTTTTTTAGGCCTCTCCTCTCTTCTCAACCCCCCCCCCCCCCCCCCGCACCCCCTTCCCCCCCTACCACCCTCCACTCCCACAAAGTAACATCAAGTTGTCTCCTCCCTCCCTTCCCCCCCCTCTATCCTCAACCCTCACCTCCTTCCTCTCAACTCCCGCCTTCGTCCTGCAAAGCCCCCCCATCTTACTTTCCCCCTCCCCTGAAAAAGAAACAAAAAAAGAAGAAAGTACAACATGAACTGCTTTTGAAGTTTGGTGACTGCTGAATTTTCTTGTTTCTTAACCCCCCCCCCCCCTCTCTCCCCACTCTCTCCCCTTCTCAACCCTCACCCTCCTTCTCCTCAACTCCGCCTTCGTCCGTGGCAAAACCACCATCATTACATCCCCCCCCAAAAAAAAAAAAAAGAAAAGAAAAAAGAAAGTACACTATGTTTTTGAAGTCTGGTGACTGCTGAATTTCTTTTTTCTTATCCCCCCCCCCCCCCCCCCCCCACCCCCTCTTCCTTTTTTTTCTTCTTCTCTTTTTTCTTCCTTTACAGAGAAACACAGTATTCTAGCCACCCACTAACCTCACCCCTCCACTACCCTCCTCCTCTCCCCCCCCCCCCAAATCAGCTTGTTACTTACTTATTTAGGCCCATCACTCCCCCTGGAGCATAGGCCGCTACAACAGTCCGCCAGAGTCCTCTGTCCTGGGCTGTTCTCTCCAGTCTCAGCTTGTGCAGCAGTAGTAATAATAATAATGTATGGAATTTATATAGCGCTGAATCTTGTAAAGCAACAAATCAAAGCGCTCAGATTTCATTTCATACCACTTTAAGTCACGGCAGATTTCTCTCCGTGAAATTCGGGCTGCTCTCCCCGGGGAGAGCGCGTCGCCACAAGAGCAGCGCCACCCATTTTTTTTTTCTTTTTCCTGTCTGCAACTGTATTTGTTTCCCTATCAGAGTGGCTTTTTTTCTAAGAATTTTGCCAGGGACAACTCTCTTGTTGCCGTGGGTTCTTTTACGTGCGCTAAATAATTACGTGTAACACACTGGACCTCGGTTTATCGTCTCATCCGAAAGACTAGCGCCCAGACCACCACTCATGGTCTAATGGATGGGGGGAAAGTTTCGGGTCCAAACGGGGTACGAACCGCCGCACACTTCAGACCCGGACTTGTCGCTTTCTAGACAGGCGCGTTACCTCTAGACCACCGATCCACCAGTAGTAAAAACTAACTGATCGCTGGGTGGCTGGCTGGCATAGCTGTGCTCTGTGGCTGCCCTGCTGGCTTTTAGCTCAGCCTGGCCTAGTGGGCTCTGCTCTGCTCTGCTCTGCTCTGCTAGCCTGGACCTCCTGGACCTGGACCCTCCTCCCAGTGCAGAACAGCCCTGGCCGAAATGGAATGGGGGCTTCGGCTGAGGGATCAAAGGCCATGCATGGAGAGACGTGATGGGCAGAAGGGAGCAACGTGTTAGGAGCACTGTCTGGGCCGTGTGTGTGTGGCACCAGTCACAGCATTGTCCTGCCGCGGCCCGAAATGAAAGGGGGGTGAGAGGTGGGGTGGTTGGGTAGGGTGGGGGTGGTAGGGGTGGGGTGGAGGGTGTGGCTTGTGCAATCCCTTCTCTATCTCCTTCCCCCCTCCCCTCACCTCCCCCCTCTAAGCACGACCCCTTGCCCCCGCCAGATATAATAAATAATGCACAGCCACAAAGAGATGGTCCCCGATAATAAACGTACAAACGTCCCCTCTCCTCGTACCCACCCCCGTCCCCGCCCCCATTCCCCCCCCCCTCCCCACACACACACACACAACTACCACCACCACCACCGTCACTCTACCCCCATCCCCCCCAACTCCCACCTCAGGGGCGATAACAACCCATTCAAGAGTTATCTCCGCTTTCACTACAATACAAGCCACGCCTGTACTGAAAGAAGACCGTCGTTTTTTGATGACCGCTCTCTCTCCTCTCTCTCTCTCTCTCTCTCACTCATCTCTCTCTCTCTCTCCTCTCTCTCTCCTCTCTCTCTCTCTCTCTCTCCTTGCTCTGTGCTGGTGTTATCTCCCCTTGGGCAGCGCCATCCGCCGGAAGGATGGTGTCTCGGCGTAACTGAAGAACGATCACTCTTGTGTGACTGACTGACTGACTGGCTGACTGACTGACTGACTGGCTGACTGACTGACTGATTGACTGGCTGACTGACTGACTGACTGATTGACTGGCTGACTGGCTGATTGACTGGCTGATTGACTGGCTGACTGACTGACTGGCTGACTGACTGACTGACTGACTGGCTGACTGACTCATTGACTGACTGGCTGACTGACTGGCTGGCTGACTG
>CM054134.1:118596846-118601846 GCA_028751875.1 Rapana venosa
GCTCTAGCAATAAACTAGCCCCCCTGCCTCCCCCTCCCCATGTGGTATGTGTTAGTAGATCACATTTCTTTACTTTGCCTGATACACGCAGACGATGCATGAGGACAGTCAGGGGGGTCTTTCAACCAAAGCCCTGCTATTAGACACACATTCTCGACGTCACAGCATAACACAATGAGGAGGAGAGGTCTAACTCATTGAGTCAGCCTTATTATTTAAACATGGGTTGTTGTTGTTTTTCCTTTCTTTTGAACGCCTATAAATAACATGAATTTATTGGGTAAAAAAAAAAAAAAAAAAAAAAAAAAAAAAATATATATATATATATATATATATCATATATGTAAACGTAAAGATGTATACACATGTTTATAAAAATGTCTGTACGTTTTTGTGTTAAGAGTAAAGCTTACAAGCAGAGATTTTTAAAAATTTAAGTTTATTCTTTTATATGGAGGATAATGGAATAAGCACTTACGTGCTTTTTTACATGTGCATGCGGTTTTGTAAATTGGCATCTGTTCTCACCGGCACACAATGGCCTACTCTTCCGAAAAGCGGAACAGGATTTTAACGTGTGCGCAAGATGTTCTGCGTGCGTTCGCACACGGGGCCTCGGTTTATAGTCTCATTCGAAAGAATTTTGGGGAGAGTGGAGTCTGCACTGATGTTAACTCCATGGGAAAATATCCCCTTGAACGGGAATGGAACCCGGGTCGTCAGATGGCGAGCGCAGTGTTCTAACCACTAGGCTATCTCGTCCCCAGAGAGCGAGGGAGAGAGAGAGGGAGAGAGAGAGAGAGAGAGAGAGAGAGAGAGAGAGAGAGAGAGAGAGAGAGAGAGAGAGAGAGAGAGAGACAGAGACAGAGAGAAAGAGAGAGAGAGACAGAGAGAGAGACAGAGAGACAGAGAGAATGTCCCCCCAAATGGAAGTATAGTAAACTAGTGCTGTTCTTGTGGAGACGCCTTGTCATGGAGAAAACAGCTTGTGAATTTCACGCAGAGACATTTTTGTGGAGTGAAAGGGGTCTACAATACAACACACTACAACAATACAGTGCAGGAAATACAACACAATACAACACAACACAACACAATACAATACAATACAATACAATACAATACATTTGCGCCGCGTTGCCGAAGTGCTTTATAATAACCATGAACAAAGTTTCCTAACAAGTTTTGGGGTCTGGTTCTGTATGACTAGTTCTGTACATTTTTTCAGATGATTATATTATATTATGTTATGTTGTATCATATTATATTATTTCTTTCAGGGGTTGGGGCTTGGAGAGAGATGAAGTGATGATGTGAATGTCGTATTTATTAATTCAGTTATGGTTGTTTTGTTGGTGGGGGAGGGGGGGGGGGGGGGGGGGGGAGCAGGGGAGGGATGTGAGAGAGATAGTGTGGTCGCGGGGAAGTGGAGTGGTTGTTGGGTTGAGGAAGTAAGGAAAAGCTGGAGCACCATTTCTGAAAGTCAGAGTAGTTTTAAAAACTTACTATTACGATCTTCGTGGAAAGGTTAGTTGTGTGTGTGTGTGTGTGTTGTGTGTGTGTGTGTGTGTGTGTGTGTGTGTGTGTGTGTGCGTGCGCGCGCGTGTGTGTGTGTGTGTGTGTGTGCGCGTGTGTCTGTGTGTGTGTGTGTGATTCTGAATTTTACAGTCAGAAACAAATGATGTTTGCGTAATCTTGTGGTTTTCCTAAAAAAAATAAAACCGGGAAACAACTACAATACAAAAACAAGACCGAATAATTTTTTTTTTTTTTAATGAAAAGGTCATCCTACGATGACTGAGAGAGAGAGAAAAAGAGAAAGAGAAAGAGAGAGAGAGAGAGAGAGGGGGGGGGGGGACTTTATGTGAAGTAACAAAACCATACTAAAACAAACTCTACACATACAGAAGTACACACAAACTTCAACATTGTTGTCAACAATATCTCTATGGTTTTTTTTGGTCTCTCTCCCAGAATTGAGTGATGCGATAAAAAAAAAGGAAAACATGGGAAAGAAGGGAGGATGGGAGGAAGGGGTGGTGGCCCCAAAAAACGGAAGAGGTTTATTATAGTAGGGGTGGGCGGGAGAATGGATGGTGTTTTACAACCGTCTGTGTAAAGCCTGTGCTGTTTTTATGTCTCGTCTGCTCTGTGATCATAAACTGGGGGGATCCGACCACATCAAGACTCTTTGGTTTCAGGGCGGGGCGGTGAGGGTGAGGGTGGGGTGAGGGTGCTTCCAGCAATGGGGCGTGGGGGCTTCAGGGCTGGCTGATGTTGCTAGCATCCTATCTGATGATGATGGTGATGATGATGATGATGGCGGGCTGGCTGGCTGGCTGGCTGCATCGTTTAATGCGGCGTCGTCTGTCCGTCCGTCTGTCTGTCTGTCCGGTCCTCCCTCCCTTCGGTCTTGTCTCTTGTCAATCACTCGCTCAGACCTGATATTTGTTTTTTTATGTGGTCCTGACTGACGACCACGAAGGTCATATCAGGCAGGATTGTCGAACAGCAAGTTTATGACATGACTGCCGTTCCTTCACGGTTTAGTGTTCCTTTCCGGATAGACTAACTTGGTTTGAAATGGCTTCATCTTTCGTTGACTGAAGAGAGGCCTAGTTTCAGACCTGTTGTCCCAGATAGAGAAAAAGGTCGCTTGTTTTGTGTCGTGTTGTGTCGTGTTGTGTTATGTCGTGCTGTGTTGTTGTGCTGTTTTGCGTTTCTTCTTCGTCGTCGAACGTTCAGACAGCAACTAGTGTTGAATGTCATATGAGCGAAAATGCGTTGCGCTGCCGTTAAGCGCCTGACAAGTCTGGCCCAGCACATCCGACGTCGGCGTGGGAGAGAATTGTTATCTTTTGATTTAAGTCTTTCTGCGAAAAAATAAAAGGCAGGAGAATGGACCAAGAAGGCAGACAATAGAAAAGCTACAGAGGTGACAGGAAGAAAATAAAGCAGGCGGTAACAAAAGAGAGGGAAAGAAAATAGGAAGGTGGGGATGCTATTTATACTGACAGGTCCCCGGGCATCACCATGGGAGAGTTTTGCGTTTGAAGTTGTGGAATACACAAGTCTGTTTCGTCAGTCAGTTATCTGATGGTACCGTGTTGGATTACTCCTATCTGATCAGTTTGAGTTATTGTCGGTTGGTCATAAAAAAACCCACACCACCTTTCCCCCCCACCTCCTTGGCTAAAGTCCCGAGGTTGACCAATGGTCAAATTTTGTGTATGGGACCGTTTTTAACCCACCATCAAGGTAGCTGAATTCTGACTTCGGCAAATGTTTTTATTTAGCCTCCCTCTGTAGCAGCCCTCCCTCCCTCCCTCTGCATCATCCCTCCCTCCCCTATAGCAGCCCTCCCTCCCTCTGTAGCAGCCCTCCATTCCTGGCATCCCTCCCTCCCTCTGTAGCAGCCCCTCTCCCTCCCTCTGTAGCAGCCCTCCCTCCCTCTGTAGCAGCCCTCCATCCCTCCCTCTGTAGCAACCCTCCCTCCCTCTGTAGCAGCCCTCCCTCCCCCTGTAGCAAACCCTCCTCCCCTCTGTAGAAGCCCTTCCTCCCTCTGTAGAGCAGCCCTCCCTCCCTCTGTAGCAGCCCTCCCCCTCCCTTGTAGCAGCCCTCCCTCCCTCTGTGAAGCCCTCCCTCCCTCTGTAGAAGCCCTCCCTCTGTAGCAGCCTTCCCTCCCTCTGTAGCAGCCCTCCCTCCCTCTGTAGCAGCCCTCCCTCCCTTCCTCTGTAGCAGCCCTCCCTCCTTCCCTCTGTAGCAGCCCTCCCTCCCTCCCTCTGTAGCAGCCCTCCCTCCTTCCCTCTGTAGCAGCCCTCCCCTCCCTCCTCTGTAGCAGCACCTCCCTCCCTCCCTCTGTAGCAGCCCTCCCTCCCTCTGTAGCAGCCCTCCCTCCCTCTGTAGCAGCCCCCCCTCCCTCCCTCTGTAGCGCGCCCTCCCTCCCTCCCCTCTGTAGCAGCCCTCCCTTCCTCTGTAGCAGCCCTCCCTCCCTCCCTCTGTAGCATCCCTCCCTCCCTCTGTAGCAGCCCTCCCTTCCTCTGTAGCAGCCCTCCCTCCCTCTGTAGCAGCCCTCCCTCCCTCTGTAGCAGCCCTCCCTCCCTCTGTAGCAGCCCTCCCTTCCTCTGTAGCAGCCCTCCCTCCCTCTGTAGCAGCCCTCCTCCCTCCCTCTGTAGCAGCATCCCTCCCTCCATCGGTTAATTGCTGTGTTGTGCCTCTCTCTCTCTCTCTCTGTGCCATGTCAGGCTACCCCTGTGTTTCTGGATGCCATCAAGCCATCTGGTTACATGCCGGTCTGCCAGGGGTTCTGCAGTCATACCTTGGCTGCCACATTCTGTGCTGCTGCAGCTGTCTTTTTGTCCATCTAGCGTCCTCTCCTGTAGCTGTCTGTTGTCCATCTAGCGTCCTCTCTTTAGCTGTCTTTTTGTCCATCTAGCGTCCTCTCCTTTAGCTGTCTTTTGTCCATCTAGTGTCCTCTCCTTTAGCTGTCTTTTTGTCCATCTAGTGTCCTCTCTTTAGCTGTCTTTTTGTCCATCTAGTGTCCTCTCCTTTAGCTGTCTTTTGTCCATCTAGTGTCCTCTCCTCTAGCTGTCTTTTGTCCATCTAGTGTCCTCTCCTCTAGCTGTCTTTTGTCCATCTAGTGTCCTCTCCTCTAGCTGTCTTTTTGTCCATCTAGTGTCCTCTCTTTAGCTGTCTTTTTGTCCATCTAATGTCCTCTCTTTAGCTGTCTTTTTGTCCATCTAGTGTCCTCTCCTCTAGCTGTCTTTTGTCCATCTAGTGTCCTCTCCTCTAGCTGTCTTTTGTCCATCTAGTGTCCTCTCCTCTAGCTGTCTTTTTGTCCATCTAGTGTCCTCTCTTTAGCTGTCTTTTGTCCATCTAGTGTCCTCTCTTTAGCTGTCTTTTTGTCCATCTAGTGTCCTCTCTTTAGCTGTCTTTTGTCCATCTAGTGTCCTCTTCTCTAGCTGTCTTTTGTCCCTCTAGTGTCCTCTCTTTAGCTGTCT
>CM054134.1:118604346-118606846 GCA_028751875.1 Rapana venosa
GAGGTCTCCGACGCCTCGCTCCCCTACGACCTTATAGGTTATGGGACTCCTTTACCTCCTTACCTTACCTCCTTCCTCCACCATCGCCGTTTCTACGTCCCTCCCCTTCTTTCCATACTATACTGTCTTTTCTTCTTGTCGCCCTTGTCTCCCTTTGCTCTCTCTGTGTCTTGATATTATTATCTGTGTGTGTGTGTGTGTGTGTGTGTGTGTGTGTGTGTGTGTGTGTGTAAAGTCGAAATGATCTTTATCGAGGGGCCAAAAATGAAGTTTACCCCAACTTTTTTTTCTATCTTGCCCTTACTCTGTGTGTGTGTGTGTGTGTTTTGTGTGTGTGTGTGTGTGTGTGTGTGTGTGTGTGAAGTCAAGTCAAAATGATCGTTATCGAGGGCAAAAGATTAAGTTTACACAATTTTTTTTCCATCCTGCCCTCACTGTGGGTGGGGGTGGGGGGTGTTGTGTTGTGTATGTGTGTGGTGTGGTGTGTTGTATGTGTGGTGTAGTGTGTGTGTGTGGTGTAGTGTTGTGTGTGTGGTGTTGTGTGTGTGTGTGTGTGATGTGGTGTGGGGTGGTGTGGTGTGTGTGTGTGTGTGCGTGTTGTGTGTGTGTGTGGGTGGGTGGTGGTGGTGGTCATTATTAGTGGTCAAGGTAGTGGTGGTATGTACGTGTGGGGTATGCGGCGGGGGTGATGTATGTGTGTGTGTGTGTGTGTGTGTGTGTGTGTTGTGTGTGTGTGTGTGTTGTATTGCGTGCACGCACACACACATACGCACACACACAGAGATCACTCTGACTGTGGGAAACACCATTGTGTCAGTTAGTCTCTTTAACCGCCAATCAGATTCATCCCCCCCCCCCCCACACCTCCCCTCTCATTCCCTTTCAAACCCCCCCCCCCCCCCACTCCTTTCCTCTTAAACCGCCTCCTCCCCCCTCCCCTCCCCTCATTTTATCATTTTGTTTTTCTTCTGAAATCATCATTTGTCTGAAACAGATGTATCACATTTACCTCATCATTAGTATGAAGTCTGGAACCATTTCGTTTTTTCTTTTATCGTTTTTTCTTTCTTTCTGTCTTTTTTTTTTTTTAACCCTCTCTCCTTTTTCTTTCCTGTTTTCTATTTCATCTTCCAAGAGTTTCGCTGTAAATTTTGTTGTGGCTTTTTTTCTCTGCTCCTGATTGAGGTTGAAAAACTACCATGATTTATTTTTAGTTTTTTTTACTATGTATTATGTTACTCATTATGGGTGAGAATTGTTTTTGAGGGTGTATTGTTGCAGCGGCAGAAATCTAATGGGCTTGTTCAACGTTTACCAGATTGGGGGTGGGGGTGTTGGGGGTGGGGTGGGGGTGTGGGTGGTGGTGGTGGTGGTGGATGCTTAGTACAATAAGGGAGGTAATAAGAACAGGACAAAAAATCAAGAGGGGCAAAAAAAGACATGCACAGGGATCTGTGTGTGTATGTGTGTGTGTGTGTGTGTGTGTGTGTGTGTGTGTGTTTAAGTGTGCGTGTGATTTTATTTATTTATTTTATTTTTTATTTATTTCGAGGCTAATGGAATAAGCGCTCATGTGTTTGGTTTTTTTACATCCAGTCCCCGTGTGTATGCACTTTTGTAAATTTTGTCATCCCTCCTCACCGGCACACCATGGCCTACACTTTCGAAAAGCGGAACAGGGTTTTAACGTGTGCGCAAGATCTTTTCTGTGTGTGTGTGTGTGTGTGTCGCTGTCTGTCCCTTTCTTATGTCTCTGTCTGTCCGCTTTTCTGCTGGTCTGTATGTTTCTTCCTTCCTTCCTCCCTTCCTTCCTTCCCTCCTTCCTTCCCTCCCAATTCTGAAAGCTCCTATCTGGCTTGCTGTTAAAATCTTACATTGATACACCTTCGTTCTTTCGCCACCTGCTGCTGATCACAAAGTCTTACATTTATGAGGACTTGTGATGCAGGTGTGATGGACGTAGAGTAGAAAACGGGCCGTGAAAACTTTATGATGGAAAAACGAACATGACGGGAAAATCGAACTGGAACGTCAAGTGTTTGGGAAGAGACTTTCAACCAGCCGGGCCCCGTGTGCTTACGTGTGCGAACGCATGCAGAACATCTTGCGCACACGTTAAATCCTGTTCCGCTTTTCGAAAGAGTAGGCCATTGTGTGCCTGTGGGAACAGATGACAAAATTGACAAAACCGCATACACTCGGGGACTGGATGTAAAAAAAAGCACATGAGTGCTTGTTCCATTGTCCTCGATATTAAAAAAAAAGAGTCATCTGAGCGCTTTGATTGTTGCTTTACAAGATTCAGCGCTATATAAATTCCATACATTATTATTATTATTATCATTATCATTATTATTATTATTATTATTATTATTATTATTATTATTATTATTATTATTATTATTATTATTATTATTAAAAGCCTTTGTCATGTGACAAGAACTTTACCGCAGTTGAAAAATCGGAAAGAGCAGGGAGGTACTACCTCCTGACTGTCCTG
>CM054134.1:118611846-118624346 GCA_028751875.1 Rapana venosa
TTACGTTGAAAGATGAGGTGATTGGTCCTTTGGAATGTTTCGTTGGACAAGGAGAGAAAGGACTGAAGCTGTTTCGGATTCTCAATGTGTTCGATTTTTCAGTTTTTCTGGGTTTTTTTTTAAAGTTTCCATTATCTTCCTGCTCACCCATCTCTCTTTGTGATGTAGCTGCTGGCATCTATGTGCATAGTTTGCTTGTACAACACCTGGGCATGTGCGGTGTGCAACACCTGCAGCCAATGACAACCTGTGTAACCACCACGCACACACCGACAACCACATTAAACACACAACACACACACCACACACACACACACACACACACACACACACACACAAGGGACAACAAAAAAACACATCACTCACAATCACATTAGTTCAAAATACTTCATAGATTGTCACTATTATTGAATTGTACTTATTGGCTTATCTTCTTCAGATCCCCCCCCCCCCCCGTTAGGCACATTCCCTCTCCCTGCCTCTTCGCCCTCCCTCCCCCTCCCCCCCCCCCCCCCCCCCTCCCCCCCCCCCCCCCCCCGTCCCCCCTCCCTCTTCCTCCTCTCTCCCTCCTCTCCTCTCTGCTCTCTCCCTCTCCTCTCCACTCTGTCTCTCTCCCTCCTCTCCTCCTTGTCTCTCTCCCCTCCTCTCTCTCTGTCTCCCTCCTCTCTCCTCTCTGTCTCTCCCCTCCTCTCCTCTCTGTCTCTCTCCCTCTCCCTCTCTGTCTCTCTCCCTCCCCACTGTCCTCTAGTGTTTCGTATTCCTCCGCTCCAATCGCTCTCAATTGAAGCTTCCCGATTTGTCCTCTCCCCCCCTCATACTGGCTGAATTTCAAGGAACATGCTGCCATTTTGCAACCTCAATCTAACCTTCCCCTTCCCCCTTCCCCCCATCATCCCGTGAAAACCTCAATACATCATGCCATTTTTTGTTGCGGTCCTTGCTCGTCCCAAAACCGCGAGCAAGCGGTGAAGATTAGGCCCGGAAGCTTTATCCAGTACTTAGGAGGGAAATAAAAAAAATAGGTGACTTGTCGTAATTGGCTGGATAAAAGTTTTGAGAGTGCGGTAGGAGCTTGGAATGAAAGTGGGCGGGGAAGATGTTATCAGATATGCAGCAAATAATAAAGGATTAAGCATGTCTAATTGGCCGATTTTAACTTATGAGTTAATTGATGCAGTGAAAAAAAAGGAGGGGGGGTTACGCTTTGTACTATTGATGGTTATTTTTTGTCCTTGTAACTGATCAAATTATAATGTTTGAAGCTTATGTTAACACAGCTTGTTTACTTATTTTGTAAGTTATGTTGTCTTTGTAACTAAAATCTGAAATTCGAAGGAAATCTTAAAGCCTTTGTAGATTAGCTGTTTACTTACATTATGTAACTTAGTAATTTAGTAATAAATTTAGCAAGAATGCTTTATTTTGTTATAATTATTTTACGAGAGCAACAGTGTTATTATTTGGTACTGTCTCGCTGAGACTGATTCCCAAATGGGTATGCACCACTTCTGGCGCCATTTGTACTGCATTCGACATTTAGTGTACAAAACAATCATTGGGATGTTAGACACGAATTTGATCAAATAATATCATGGTTTGATTACTTATTCCAATGTGTGCATTCTGTTTCCATGGTTATGATCAGCGCAGCTGACTGTTTCATTTTTCCTGTTATGACAGCCCTCCTCTGAACTGTTCATTGGTCCCTTTCACTGCACCATCCAGTAGGACTCTTAGGCCTGTCCAACACATCGAACACCTGGCGATTCACCACGAAACCTGAGAGGACGAACACTCTTGGACCCCTGGAGGGACTACAGAACTCATTTGCCCAGGGCCTCAGCAGTTGCATGTCTGAGTGTCAGGAAGAAGACGTCTGTAACTCTACCATACTGGGTACATTCTTCAAGACTTTTGAGACCTTGCATCAAGGATCCGGGGTGTTTTTGTCAAAGCTGGCTTACAGAAGGTTGAGGGGACAGGCTGTGAATTCAGTGTAAATTACTGTCTGTAGAGTGTCTCAGTCTGGTGTTCTGATAGTAGAGTGAGTGTGCAAGACCAGCTGAGGATAACTCTATGGGGAAGACTGCCTGGACTGTTTTTGCACTGCCTGATGATAAAGCAAACATCCAAGTCCACACACACACACACACACACACACACACACACACACCACACACACACACACACACACACACACACACACACACTTCTGTTAGTAGAAACAAGATAAGTTTCCCCTTTGATATGACTTCATAGTCCTTATCTTCCTTCACCCATGTCCCCATCCCCACTACATTAACCCGCTCTCTTACCTCACTCAGCCCCTGTCTCAGTCTCCACCTGACCAGCTCTTTGACTAAAGCCTCATCACCCTAACTCAGATCAAATCTCAGTCTCCTCTGTCAGTGTCTACCCAAAGTGATCATCAGCCTCCAGCTTCAGGCAGCCTCCTCCAGATCATGACTTCAGGGATATCAACATCGAAACACAAGCACCCTCCCATGAAAGTCTGAGCCTGTGTCCATCATTGCTGAATGTATGATGGCTGCCTTGTCTCGCCACTCTCAACAGGATCAATGCCAGCACTGGTCTGGCAGAGGAGAGAGAGGAGCGGAGGCTTAGGGCGGTGAGTAGAGCCATGATGGTCATGAGGCAACGGCCACAGAACACCGCTTCCTGCGGTGAGAGGGGCGCAAAGACTCTTGCCTATCAAGGGATATAATGGGGAAGTAGGGGGAAATGACAGCTCTTGAAGGATCGTTTTGGAATGTGTTCTGTTGGTATTCTTTCCAGATCGAGTTTTAAAAGTTTGGGGTGGTGGTGGGTGGTGAATGGTAAAGCCTTGGTGATATCTTGTCATGGATGTTGACTATCTGGTTGGATTAAGAAGCGGGTTGTTGATGGGTGTTTATGAAAGAAGATGAGGCTGTTTAGTAGAGAAGGAAATGTGTTGTGCTTTCTTTCAGCGGCTTGTTTGCTAGTTGGATTGGTATCTGGGCTGTCATTGGAATCAAGTATTTTGACTAGTTAACACTCACAGCCAACTACTGATTTTGTGCTATGATTTGAAGAGGTGTGTGTGGTGGTAGTAGGTTGGTGATATTGTCTATTAAGGATTGTTTAAGTTAGCTATGTGGAAGAGTGACTGGGAATGAGGAGAGATTTGTTTTAACACGTGACTTATGGTAGTTTGGTGTAGGATAAAACTCTGATCCATTGCCAGTAGTCAAACTTTTGAAAGGATTAAAACAGTGTGGATGAACACGTATCTTAATGGTGTCTAGTCAGAAATATCCAATCCAATTTTGTACATTATTGACTTTTGTAGGTAATTTATAGAAACTAGTAATTTTAATTGTTTTAATTCACAGGAGAAAAGTGGAGAGGAAGAAAGTGGGGGTAGGGGGGAGGTGGGGATGAGGGGGAGAGACAGATGTCTAGTGGTATGATTGATTTGATAGAAATAGGATGTTTTTATTTCAGACAGTCTTATCTTTTTTCGTTGTTTTTATTTTTGCTTTGATATCCACATAAGCAGATATACTTGCATGCTGCCCTGCTTAAATGCCTGTACACTTTTATATGCCTTCACACACACACACACACACACTGATAAGATTCTCCAAACAACGTTTTCGTTTGATACAGGTTCAGTGTTTCATCCTCTTCTTTTGAAGCCGTCCTCAGTTTTCAAAATATCATGACCTACTTGACTAGGTGATCCCTCCTTCTCTCTTCCCCTCTCTCCTTCCTCTCCTTCTCTGTCCCACCCCCCTATCTCCCTCCTTCTTCCAGTTCTCCCTCCAAGCAGTCTGTCATCAATTGTTCTGGGAGCAAACTCTGGCATAAATTTAAGGCTTCCGACTTTTCCAACGAGTTCCCCGCCCCCACCCTTGGGTACCAATCGTTAGTTCAAGGCTATCATTATGCAATCTTAGCCTTCTCCCCGCTATGATCCGAGTTCATATCCATCAGTCCTTAATTTATGTTTTGCGTGTCTTGTGGTACAGAAAATGAGCCGTGAGTAAAGCGGCGTGACAGATTAGGCGGGAAGATTGTTAGTCCAGGAATAGGGTGGTAAATAAAAGAGAGTGTTCCTCTAATTGGCTGGCTAAAGGAGTTTCTGAGTAGTGAGAGAGAAGTAGGGAAGATGGGAGGTCACTGTTGTTGGACTGCGAAGGATAAGTATGTCTCTGTCCTTTTACTTGTGCTTCATTATTGACGTAAGTGCTTTTTCAATGGTGTGCAACCCTGGTTATCTACATCTGGTTATGGGGTACTATTGTAGGACAGAGTAAGAGATGAATAGCATGTAGTTTTTCTTAAATTCAATCTTTTTTCTTATTGAAACAGACTGTGTGGGTGAAAAAGATCTTACTCTTGTGGACAAACATTGCTATTCATTTTTAGCTTTTGCAGTTCTTTCATTCATCTGTCTGGTGACTTTTTCTATCATTTGTGTGGCAATGATACACAGACACATGTACGCACATGCGTGCGTGTACACACACACACACACACACACACACACACACACACACACACACACACACACACACATACACATACACACACACACACACACACACACACACACACACACACACACACAGGTATCTCAGTGGTATCTTGAACCTGGGCGTGAACCCAGGCCATCAGATCTGAAGCTCAACATGCATTGCTTTAACTACCAGGCTGTTTGGTTTCCCAAGTTATGTCATCATGCATTCTTAGTTTCTCTCCTACATAGGGACAGGTTCAATCTCTTTGGCCAGCTTTGTGTCTAAAGTTATCATCAATTCCAGACTTCTTTTTGGACAGAAGAACTCCGCCTCTTCCTTAAATCATCTTTTGACAGATTTCAAAATCGCGAAATTCGAACGTCTTCCGGTTCGAGTTATGAGTCAGAGTCTTTCAATCTTCAGTTTTACCGTTCAAAAAGCCATCACTGACCTTTGCGTTGATCTGAAGGATGGAGTTTGAATGGTAGTACTCTGGTGGTATTACCATTAAAGGAGTATTGATACTGACCACATGGAATAAGTTTCAGAATGCAGGCAAAGCAATAAAGGGAGATATTAGAGGTGTTTGAAGGCTGGAGTTGGCTGGCTTCAGTCCTGTACCTAATGTACTACTTTCTCAATTGATCGGGGCATTATGGACGGGAGGATGTCTTTAGTGGTTTGTGGTCAATAGTACTCTGGAACTGATGGTTTTGAGTTCAGGAGAAGTTTGAAGTGTTCCATTACGTAACAGAAGCTTCAGATGTAATGGTTTCTAAGAAATTGGACTTTTCTTCCACTCTGTCTTCCTTCATTATTTTACTTTTCTTACTGATTTTCCCCGTGTTAGTCATGCAAACAGGAACACACAGACAAATCCCATGATGACACTTCCTCAAGGTAAGGTTGAGGGCAGAAAGAAAAGGGGCAGACCACCAACATCTTACATTGCCAACATCACAGAGATCAGTGAGAGCCACAGGGGATAGTAGAACTCAGCAGAGGCAGGGCTAGGGAGAGATGGCGAATCCTTGTAGCATTGCGTGGAGCTCCTACCGTCAACAGCGGCAATGGAGACAGTTGAGGTGAATTGAGTGTACCAGTATACTGACAAGTTTTCTACGAACAATGCACAGTGCAGCAACTCTGTACGATTCCTTTCTGTTGTGCACATCCTTTAACACGAAAGAAAATCTTAAAGGGAAAGACCAAACCAGTGAAACCAAACCATCAAGGAAGAGTGAGATGCCTTTGTCAAGGACCACTTGGCCTTCTTTCTGTCAACAGAGGATCACAGAGGCCTAAGAACGCAAGTTGCCGCAATCTCGTTCATCGTGCTACATGGAGAAAGTCCTTAGGCTTGTGAGGAGACATTGGAGTTATGCTGGAACACTGGCAGACTGGTGTATAATTATTGCTCGCAAAATTGCTTAGTATGTTTTAAAAAACAATGTACGACAAAAAAAAAAGGTTTTTTTGTTTGGTTTTTGGGTTGTTTTTTGTTTTTTTTTTTTTCTGTTTTTGTCCTGGGCTAAGCCTCCGGGTTCCCCAAAGTAAGATTTGGGCGTGGGGGCCTTTTTTGTCCGCCAATGGTAGCTGCTTCAAAGTCGGGGATAAATCAGCATAACAACTAATAAAATACACTTGTGGAAAGAGGATGATTCGTGTGTGTGTGTGTGGGGTGTGTGTTTGTTTGGGTTGTGTTTAGTGTGTGTGTGGTGTGTGGTGTTTTTTTAACTTTGACAGACTTCATTAAAAATCCCAACGTCGCACCCTTTTTAAATCACTCTGAAGATTATCCTACCTCTACCACAAGGTTATCTTATTATCTCACATCGCTTGTTCACAATACAGGTCTTTCAAAACCTACCAAAACACTATACCTAATGCAACGCAAACACTACACTACACGCACTACGCGACGCACACTACACAACCCCTAACACACTACACTACACTACACTACATCTGTCTGGGTCCCTAACCAAGAGGGCAGTAGCGGGGCCTATAAAGAAGACCACTTCCCCAAAAAGTTAGATAAAAAACCAAACCAACAGTCTCTTATGACAACCTACTACCAAGTTATCACCAATTTTTGTCTACATCCCCCCCCTTCCTCCTCCCCCCCCTCCCTCCACCCCCTCCCTCCTCCTCCCCATCCAGCCCATCCTTCATGGATTCAACTAAAAAGGGGTGGAGCATCTATCTACCCAAAAACCCCCCCCCCCCCCCCCCCCCCCCCCCCTTCCCCGACCCCCCTCCCACCCCCCCCCCCCCCTAGAGTCGTAAGTTTTCCCTTTTCCATCTCTTTTTCGTCCCTTTTTTTTACCCCCATCCTTTTCCGAATCTCCTATCCTTCATTCCTTCCAGGGTTTGGGTTTTTTTTTTTGGTTCATCCTTCTTCTGTAATTTATGGTTGGCGTTTCAGGAAAAGATCATGCCAGCACGACTGGTCGGGAGAGGGAGAGAGAAGAGAAGGGGAGGGGGAGAGAAAGAAGGGGAAAAGGGGAGAGGGAGAGAGAGAGAGAAAAGGGGAAAAAAAAGAAAAAAGATGAGAGAACTGAAACCGAACTCAACTTTTATTTAAAAATGGATAAGCACAGACTTTTTTTTACACCCCTGCTTCACAAAAAAAAAAGAAAAAAAAGATAAGAAAGAGGAAAGGGAAAAGAAAGGGGGGGATGGAGAGAGAGAGAGGAAAAGGAGAAGGAGAAGAGAGAGAGGAAAGGGGGGGAAGAAGGGGGGAGAGGGGAAAAAGAGAGGGGAGAGAGGAGAGAGGGGGGAAAAGAGGTGAGAGAAGAGAGCGGGGGGAGAGAAGCAGGGGAGAGAGAGGGAGAAAAAGGGGAAAAAAGAAGGAGAGAGAGAAAGAGAGAAACAAAGAAAAGAGAAGAAAATGGGGGAAAAAAGAAGAGGGAACAAGAGAAGGAGATGGAGTGGGGCTTAGGGGGGTTTTAACGTCAGGAAACACAACGGCCAAAAAAACACGCTGCAGTACATGAAGGGGGGAAAAACCTTTTTTGCCTATCAAGGGAAATTTTATGGGGGGAAAAGAGAAAGGGGGGGGCGCGGGGGGAAAAATAAAACCTTTGAAATGTGAAGTGTTTTTTGGAATTGTCCGGGGCCTGCTACTTTTTTTTTATAACGTCAACTGGGGGGGGGGTTGATGGGATGGGAAGGGGTGGGGGTGGGAAGGAGTGCTACCAGTTTTTGGCGATTTTTGATCGTTGATGTCGACTAATTTTGAGCGCTTTGATTTGTTACTTTACATGATTCAGCGCTATATAAATTCCATACATTATTATTATTATTATTATTATTTAATAATAATATTATTATTATTACTATTTTGGGTTGGATTTGGAAGCGGAGTTGTTGATGATGACTTTTTGATGATGATGAGAAAAAAAAAGTAATGGGTTATTGTTGTTGTTGTTGTTAACAGATGGTAAAGAGTGTTGTGATCAGTACTGCTTCTGCTGTGTGTGGGCTATGTAGGATATAGGCTACTATTTTGAGATATTCAGATGTAAGTATACACACACGCACACACACCGCGCTTGTGTTTGCGCTTGCATGTGCGTGCGTGCGTGTGCGTACACACACACGCACGCACGCACGCACGCACGCACGCACGCACGCACACTCTCACACATGAGTGCTTATTCCATTATCCTCGATGTAAAAGAATAAATAAAAATGATAAATAAATTAAATAAACAGTTACATTGACAAACAAGCATAAAAGTACACGCCCCCTACTACAAACATACATGTTGCAATACACATGCAAAAACGTTCTTTCCTTGATAAGAATTATAGTTTTCCACCTCCTCCTCCTCCTCCTCCTCCTCCTCCTCCTCCTCCTCCTCCTCCTCATCATCATCATCATCATCATCATCGTCGTCGTAGTATAAACAGAGTTCCTGATGTGCTGAAGTCTGCGTCATAACTCTATCGTACCTCCATCCAACCCTGTTTCATTTGGTTGTGTTCTTGTTTATTTTCTGTCCTGCTAATTCATTTGCTTGTATTCTGCAGAAACACAAAACACACACACACACACACACACAACACACAACACACACACACACACACACACACACACACACACACACACACACACACACACACACACACAAACACACAAACACACACACACACACACACAAAACACACGACACACACACACACACACACACACACACCACGCACCACGCACACACACTTTTCTTTTCTTTAAAAGAATTCTGATAATTAGGTGTTCATTTTGTGAGGGTTTTTATACGTCCAGAATATATGAATTACCCAGTAATGCTTCCTCTTTCTGTGCACATATTTATTTTATATGTTTAGCTTTTGTTTAGTGTTATCTTTTGTAATGTGTGTATTTACCCCCCCCCCCCCCCCCCCCCCTCTTTTTTCGAGAAATATGTCATTAAAAAAAATCTTACCAGAGGGGATTTTCCATGATTATTATCTAGAATTCATGTACAATGCGCCCTGGGAATGTTGGTTTTGTGTGTGTGTGTGTGGGGGGGGGGGGGGGGGGGGTGTTGATTTGGGGTTTGTAGACTATACCTAATTTGGCTCTGGGTGGTCGGTTTAGGTTTTCAGACTAGCAGCAACAATAAAAATGATAAATGAATGATGAATGATGACGATGAGGAGGATAATGACAATGATAACTGTAATAAAGAGAAGATAATGGTAGGCGCCTACTGTCTGAAGAGGTAATTGCTCTATTTCTTAATGAGAGTAATGAGGATGATAATGATGTAGGCGATGAGAATGGTAATAACGGTGTTGAAAAAACTGATGATGATTATGATGATAATTAACTAGTAATAATAGTAATAATACTAATAAGAAGAAGGATGATAATTATGATGTAGTGCGTACATTTATAAACACCCACATGCACCTTATTTAGAGAGAGAGACAGAGACAGACAAACAGACAAGGAGGCAGACTGACAGACATACATGCATACATACATACATACATACATACATACAACAACAGACAGACAGACAGACAGACATACAGACAGACAGAGACAAGACATGAACAGACACCAAGACAGAGACGGACAGACAACACAGAGACAGAGACAGAGAAACACAGAGAGCACAGTACAGGCGGAGACAGACAGCAGCATTGATTGTCGTTAACTTAATTCATCCATACATACAGCTCTGCCACACTGTGACGATCACAAACAAGTGTGCTGCGATCATCATGGCAAAATTACTTTGGAAAAACCACTGTCGGTATTCAGCGCTCCACTCCACTCCACTCCACTCCACTCCACTCTCCACTCCACAGCTCCTCCGTGGCGATAATTATTGTAAAGGATAACAGTAAAGGAGAAAAAGAAACAGTGCGGTCTTCAGCTTCATTTGTTTCAGGTAGAAACTGATTGTCGCAGAAGATGAAATCGTTAGAGATGGCAGAAGGGAAAAGAAAAGAAGAGAAGCAAGCATAGCAACACAAGAAAGGAGACAAAAAAAAAGAACGAAAAGAAAGAAGTGAGGGAGAAATGGGGGGAAAATACAACGAATGGATGAAAGAAGAGAGAAAGAAAGACGGATGAGTAAGAATAAAGAAAGGAAGGACAGAAAGGAAAAAGAAAGAAAGAAAGATCAATAGAAAGATAGAGAAAAGAAAGATCGAAGCAACACCGGGTGGTTGAGATACTCTGCAGCTTTCCGTAATGTACGTAATGTACGTGTGTGTGAGCGTTATCAGTAACGACGATGTATTGTCAGTAATGGGATCCCTTTTCACTAACGGCAATCTCTGTAACTACTGGGAATCCCTTTCATAACAGTCACAAACGGGAATCACTGTCATTAACGGGAATTACAGTCACTAACGGGAATTATGGTCACTAACAGGAATTACGGTCTCTAACGGGATTTTCTGTAACTGATAGGAATCACTCTAACGGGATTTACTGTCACTAACAGGAATTACTGTCACTAATGGGAATTTTTGTCACTTAACCGCAATCTCTGTAGCTGACGGGAATCATGGTCAGTGACAGTCATTCCCGACACTGGTTCAGTCACACAATTCATGTTTGACATCTGCCTGACGAAATGCATAAAAAAAAAAGCGAAGTTGACAATAGGCTTTCACAAGAGCTTTTATCTCGTTCCTGTCAGAAATCTTACTCACACACCACCACACACACACACACAACACATACAACACACACAGCGCGCGCGCGCTCACACTACACACACACACACACACACACACACACACACACACACACACACACACCACACACACCACACACACACACACACACACACACCTTTATCAGAATTCTTCGTACAAGGATGTCCTTGTTCCTTTGTCAAAGGCAAAATGCTTGACGACACCCCTAATACCGAACTTTGACCCAAATATCTGCGCAACAAACAGTATTTGGCATATCCTTCTTCCCTCTTCATGTCTCTTACTTACATCGTCGTTTTGTGCACAATGACATCCTTTACACCAGTCTTCCACGAACACTACATTGCTGACACATGGTTTTTTGGGAGGGGGGTTCTTTCTGAAGACCTGCTGTCCATCTTTCTCTGCAGTGTCGGCTTTCGTATCTTTTCTCTTTGGCAAAGTTGCAGTTAGTGCTGTGAGGCATACATAGTTCACAGGTACATTATTAATATCGTTCTATGGGTTATTGGCGTGCACATTTCGGACTTGTTAGAAGTATCAATTGTTACTGGTTGTGTGATTGTTTAAGAATGAGTTGATTGCAAGCGCTTTGATTTGTCCCTGCAAGATACAGCGCTATATAAACTCCAATTATTATTATTATTAACATTATTATTATTTTTTAAAATTATTATTAGTTCCTCGGCTAGAGCTTCAAGGTTCACCATTGGTGAGATTTTGCGTATACGATTTTTTTTGCCCATCATGAAGGCAGCCGTATTTCCATTTCGGGGATGTATGCTGGGTATGTTCCTGTTTCCCTAACCCACCAAACGCTGACGTGAACTACGGACATTTTTAACGTGCGTATTTTGATCTTCTGTATGTGTATGTACACGAAGGGATTCAAGGCACTAGCAAGTCTGCACTTGAAGTTGACCTGGGAGATCGTAAAATTTCCCCCCCTGAATTCACCAGACGCCGCCGAGATTCGAACCTGCGACTCGATGGACCTCAGTGGGTTTGAAATGGAACGGCCTTGACTATTACATTTTGGTTAATGTCCTTAAAACTAAAAGGCCCAAGATTGGTCTGACCGAGAAACCTTTTCAAACCTGTACTTCAGAGTTAGCCTGATGTCAGTGATAGCGGACATGCTGAGAATCTTTGTTACCCAGCTTTGGGGGTGTTGTGTGGATATTACAAGGGTGTTTTTTCCCCCTCTCATCCCAATATCACAATTTGAATGTATGATCTATTTCAAGCAAGTTTGGTGGTGGGCGTTTTTGAGCTTAAAATATTCTTAGAGAAGAACTTCTCTTGCAGAAGCTGTAACTGGTTACTTGCATGTTGTATTCCTCCACTACTATTTTCTGGAAAAAGTATTCTTGGTGATATTGTATTTTCTTTCATTCTTCTTTGTCGAACGCTCAGACAGCAACTATTGTTGTTGTCATATGAGCGAAAATGCGTTGTGCTGCCGTTAAGCGCCTGGACAAACCAGACCCAGCACATCCGACTTCGGCATGGGATAAAATTGGGATCTTTTAAGTCCATGGGGATAAAAGGCAGAAAAATGGACCAAGAAGTCAGAAAACAGACGAGAAGGAGGTGACAAGAAGAAAAGGAACAAGGCAGACACATAGAGAGGGATCGAATAGAGGGAATTCCTAGCACAGAATTTCCAGAAGGTGGGGATACTATTTGTACTGTCAGACCCCCGGCATCCCCACGTGGAAATATTGTATTTTGAAGAGTGAGAATCATCTCCTTTTCTTCTTTCAATTCATTTTTTTTTCTAATCACAAAATGAGAGAATACTGATTC
>CM054134.1:118629346-118631846 GCA_028751875.1 Rapana venosa
ATTACCATCATGGCGCTACGAATGAAACGAACAAAGCCCAAACAAAACAAGGTTCTCTCTCGCTTAGGTAGAGAGGTAAAAGTTTGGGTTGGTTTTTTTTTATTGTTTTTTTTAGTTTGTTAGTTTTGTTGTGTGACATTTTTTTAGGATGTGAAATCGCAGTTTAGAATGATAATTATCATACAAGCACGAATACTGACGAAATAGGTTGGTGATATTAAATTGTGGTGTAGAATACAGTACAAACAAGAGCTCTGGCATATGCAATGTATTGCAAACCGTAATACTGACAAACCGACATGAAGATGTTAATCCTTAGTGTACAATGCAGTATAACAATACTGAATACAGTAATACAAGAATACTAACAAACTAGTAAAGATATGTGAAATTGTAGAAGACAGTAAAATACAAGCAAACAAGAATGCCAACAAACTAGCATAAAGATGTTGAAGCATAGTGTACAATGCATAGGACAGAAAGAGGAATACTGACAAACTAATATAGAAATATTATTAAATCATGGCGTTCAATACAGTATAACAAAGAAGAAAAGTTATAGGTATACTGTACGAAAACCCCCCCAAAAAAAAAAAAAAATGAATTACGGACAAAATAATATAGAAATATAAATTATATATGTATATAATTATGTACACTGCACAGTACAGTATAACCAAGCAAGAATATCGACACACTAGTATCAAGAACAACAGCAACACACATGCATTAAAAACCAAATTGCCAAACAATCGCCTCCGTAAACCTACAAGCTAAAAATGACACGAAATCTGACAGCATTCTTTCACCTTATCCACATGCAATACAGGTGAAGCCAGTAACTAGCATAGCAAAGCACGTAGCCAAATCCCAATTATTTCCTTCCTACACATGTGCGGTGCATGAATGCCCATCGTCAAGTATTCCAGGCTGAGTGCATTGTGTGTACATTTCTGTAGTGGGACCTAGGCCAGGTAGACCCGCATGAGTCCACCGAGGACTACAGTTTTTACCCCCAGGGGCGGGAGAGGGGGAATGGGGGGGGGGGGGGGGGAGGGGAGACTTGAGAATATAGTCTGCCCATGTGGCAGGCAGGAATGGTCATATGAACACCACCAGCAGCCACACTGAACAGCCTGAGCTGTCTATAATTCTATTATTTACTTTCCGCCTTGTTCTGGGTAGACAGTTTTGTGTGCATGTGGCAAGTGTTATTTGGCTATATTGCATTGTACCTAACAGTACCTAACAGTACATGACTTACAGCCGCAGCAGAGGTCTGGTCGTCAACTTGAGGTGGTTCGCCCTTGGGAGAATGCGTTATTTGTTGCTTTACAAGATTCAGCGCTATATAAATTCCATACATTATTAATTATTATTATTACTTGCTGTGAGCGCTTGTTCGTCTTTTTTCTGTAGAATTTGTGTTGGACTATATTTGCTTCAACAAAATAAACCTAATATATAAGCTTGCATATTCGAAAGAAGAAAATGAATCAGTAAACGTTCTGACGCATTTCCAATAACACAAATATTTCGATCTCGTCTATAATAATGTTTGGAACATTTTCCGTGAAATAAATTATGTGTACAAAGAATTCTAATCAGAAACACAGCCATCAACGCGGAACACGGACACGAAATGAAGATTTATATATATATGTGCGTGATGGAGTCTGATATTCAACCCCATGCAAAAACAAACAACAACAACGAAACCAAATTAATTCTCTCTGAACTGGCGCTCGCAAAGCTTATCTCTAAAAAATGCAAGGGCTTGTGCAACGATTCATACTTTAATAATTTTCAAATTTTCATTCTTTTCTTTTTAAGCCGCGGATTTCCCCCCCTGGCATCGAAAGAAAATTGCAAGAGCGGAAAGCTGGCCAGATCGATGGTCTTCAAATATTGATAGTACTTCACGTGTTCATCACTCCGAAACTGATGAATCCGTGGCGGCAGCCGCGCCACTCTCATCCAACGAACTTTCTCTGGACATCATTTTCTCCTCATTCTCTCCCCTTGTCTCCCCAGCCAGCCCCCGCCCGCTGCGCCCTCTCCCGGCCAAGTGACAAATCAGAGGAGGGGGAAGGGGAGGCCATCCCTATTTTTTTCCTTCTCTCTCCGCGATTGGTCTGAAAAAACAATTACCGTTCTTGTTAGCAAGGACTTTCATCAGGACCAAGAGTCCAGGAGGGGTGGGTGGGTGGTGGGGAGGGGGGAGGGAGGGAGGAGGAGGACTTTTTGTGCCTTGCAAGAGGGTGGTGAGGAGTTTGGCTGCAGGGTCAGTCATTTGTGTCCTGTCTTCTCTTCTTCTCCTCCTCCTCCTCTGGCCTCTGGCTGGCTGGGGCCCGGGATGGGATAGCAAGTTTAGCGTAAAACGAGCTCTTTAAGAGAGATTAGCAAGATGCTAAAGTGTTGGTTGTAATCGGAGGCTTTGTAGTGGTGTGTGTGTGTGTGTGTGTGTGTGTGTGTGTGTGGCGCGCGCGTGCTTTGCGTG
>CM054134.1:118636846-118661846 GCA_028751875.1 Rapana venosa
CACCTCCTTGTCTATTTTCTGCCGTCTCGGTCCATTCTCCTGCCCCCTTTTCCAGACAAGGAAACGAAACATAACATTTCTCTCCTACGCCGAAGTCGGATACGCTGGGCCTGACTTGTCAGGCGCTCGACGGCAGCGCAAAGCATTTTCGCTCATATGACAGACAACAAGAGTTGCGGCTGAGCGTTCGAAGGAGAATTTTGTTAATTCTATTTATTTATTTAATTTAATTTATTTATTTATTCTTTTGTATCGAGGATAATGGAGTAAGCACTCATGTGCTTTTTGTTTACATGTAGTTCCCGTGTGTATGCAGTTTTGTAAATTTTGTCATCTGTTCTCACGGCACACAATAGCCTACTCTTTCGAAAAGCGGAACAGGATTTAACGTGTAGTAGTTTGTCTGGGTGGCGATGATGATGGTGGTGGTAAGTAGTTATCCAGAGGCATCCTGACAGGACTGTGTGTGTATTCAGAGAAAAGAGGAAAGACAGTGACTGGGTCACTGGGACATGACAACTAGAGATCTGCACAGAAACTCTTAACTCTGTTTCCAGGCAATGTTTCCAGCCTTTAGAGACCAGCCCAGCATTTGTTTACAACAGAAGGGAAACCAAAGTATGTGTGTGCAGAGGAGTTCTGTGTTATCTGCAACAATAGAGAGATGAAGCAGGAAACTGTCTATCTTTTGTGTCAAGAGAGGCGTCACTTTTTTATGCATTTATACAAAGGGTTTTGGGCGTGGGGGTCTACATCATTTTCGTGTGTGCGTGGGTTGGGGAGGAGGTGACAAAAAACAACGAGATCTATTATTTATGGCATAGAAATTGTCTCTTTTGCGTAGTATGAATTTTTAAAAATAGCAAATTTTAGACCTCAGACTTGTTCTCTCTGTCTGTCTCTGCCTCTGTCTGTCTGTCTGTCTGTCTGTCTGTCTGTCTGTCTGTCTCCTCTCTCTCTCTCTCTCTCTCTCTCTCTCTCTCTCTCTCTCCTGTTTCTCGTTCTATAGAACATGTGTAATACTAGCAAGAGTGTATACAACATTCACATGGAACGGTCATAGGGTCAGTGCTGCAAACAGTTCC
Source organism: Rapana venosa (assembly GCA_028751875.1). Lineage (NCBI taxonomy): Eukaryota > Metazoa > Mollusca > Gastropoda > Neogastropoda > Muricidae > Rapana > Rapana venosa. Next base: position 118,637,932 of record CM054134.1, read on the forward strand.
AAGCAGCCACGAACCGAAAATACACGAAGTCATCGTTCTAAAATGAATTCAAATTCTTTTCTTTGGGAAAAAAATCTGCATAGATTTTTGAAAAAAACCCACCCGAAAACACACAGCACAGAAAAGTACATTACATTGTTCAAGCCTTATTCAGCAGCAGTACCATTTTGACCCAAGCTGTGACCAACACAAGACAAATCAGGCTGTACTGGCCTGGCCAACCCATCATTGCTGTAGAGGCCATCTTCTCAAAGCCCCGAGAACAAAGCCCCGAAAAGAGCAATGTCCTCATCAGTTTGAAATCCATCTGCAAGACCGGAGGACCCAGCTTTGGTAGACTCTAGGAAACACATCTGAAGAGACAGACAGCTTCCCAAAGCACTGGGGGGAGGAAGGGAAGGTTGGTGAGATGAAGACGGATTACTGGGGTCAGCAGTGTCCGCGGGGTGCTGTAAGTTTGGTCAGACACGCACTAACTTCTCCTGTGCTGTGTTCTTCTCTTCACTGCAGAGGAAAGGTCTCTGGGGGGGTGTAGGCCCGCTACTGCTGCTGCTGCAAGGTTTTGGAGCTGAAAGCTGTCCTCTACAAAGTTGGCCAGTTTAGAACTCTTGGCATTTTTACAGGCTGACAACACAGTTGTTGGAAAGTTTCTCTCATTTGTCAAGGGGGGTTTCTTTCACACAGGACTCTCGCTGTGAATACAACAGGAAACGGGCGAGCGTTTGTGGCTGGATGGCTCTGCAGTCTCTGCTCTGTGCACGGTATTCCCCAACATTGGAGATCCAAGAATGGACAGGAAGAGTTTTGGAATGGCAACACTTGTAATTCACAAGGCAACCGTCTACTCCAGATCAGTGAGTTCCTTGGTGTGGCTGTAACGTACCTGTCTAGAAAATGAGAGGTTGTAAGTTCGATCCCGTCAGAGGCCAATTTTCCCATTATCGTTAACGAGACTATGGGTGGTCATCTGGGTGCTAGTCTTTCGAATGAAATGATAAACGAGATCCCCTAAGCAAAATACATCTAGTGTACTTACGGCGCCGGGAGAGATGTTCTTGACAAAGTTATATTTAAAAAAAGCCACTCTCACAGTGACACAAACACACAGAAAGGACAAAACTATATACAAGAGAGAAAGAAAGAAATAAACAAAGAAACAAAACGGTCACTTCTATTGTGGCAACACGCTTCTTGACTGATTTGGAAAAATCCCGAATTTTTCACAGAGAAAGCTACTGCAACAGCAAGAGGTGCACACAACAAACTAAAAAACCCACATAAACTGGACCCAAGCATCTTCAGTTTAAGTCAGCACTACTGACACATCACCACACAAATGTATTTCTAAATCATGTTTGGCACTGTATGGAAAGTGGAAGCAAACTTGTTGGCCATGTTAGCCTAAGGACATGCATGCACTGTAGCCAAACAGTGTCTATCATTGTTACTAAACAGAGTTTCCCCATTATCAGACCAATGCGTCTCTGAACCAGCACCAAAAGCCAAACCCACAAAAACAGACTTTTCGCAGGAAAGTTTGAAAACCGTTTAAGTTTCGTTCACCGTGGAAGAAAACCCCCAAAAAGAAGAAGAAGAAACCCAGAACAGAACCAACTTTAACGCAGGAGAGAGAGAAAAAATAAAACAACCCGTCAGTTTTCTTTCTGCAGGTTCTCTGGCAGAAAAATTAGCCTGTTGTTAGTTAGCCCCGCTACCATGTGCTCGCCATCTTCCCAGCCAGAACTTGGCGCTTTCAGTCCTCGCTCACCCCAGCCAAGTTGGAGACGCGGGGATTGGGTTACCACTGGCCCCTGCTTGTATTGGGGCCTGCCTGCCTGCCTGCCCGCCTGCCTGCCTGCCTGCCTGCCTGCCTGCCTCCTTTTGCCAGCCATATGTCGCCTGGTACCCATTAGACTCTTGATGCGTCTGTTCCGAGCAAAAACAAGCCGAAAAAAGATGTAAACGTTTCCAGATGCTGGGCTGCACTCTGCCGTGAGGGGCTTAGAACACGTACGTACACAGGGCAGGCAGGCAGGCAGGCAGGCAGGGTCCGGCCACTAACCAGACAGCAGAGCAGAGGTCGTTTGGTTTTGGTGTTGGTGTTGGTGTTGCTGTTGTTGGTGTTGTTGTTCGAAGGCAGATGAGATAGAGTTTCTGTGTTTTAAGGATTTTTTTTAGCTGTGTGTTGTATAGATGGACTGAAGAGTTGGTTGGGTTTTTTGTGTTGTTGTTGCTTGGTTCCATTTCAATAAAAAAAACAAAAACTTTTTTGTATTACTTCCGTGAATCTTGATTACTTCTGTCTTTTTTTTCTTTTTCTGTAAACGTATGGGGTATCATATCGCTTGCTTGGACTGTTGGTTACTTTTATAATATTTTTTTTTTGGGGGGGGGGGGGGTGAGGGGGGAGATTTTCATGTGTCTGGAATAATCCTATCCTGTTTAATCATATGCTTGTTTCTTTGATAGTTTGTATGTTTATTTTGCTTGTTAGGCTGGTTAGTATCCTTTTATTCTTTTTTAAATCGTGGGAGGATGGGGGATGGTGGTCTTGTTGTTGTCTTGTTTTGTTTTGACCATAATGTCAAGCTGCCACTTTCCAAATGTGCATTTCATTCAGAGCGATACTACTACTACTACTACTACTACTACTACTACTACTACTACTACTACTACTACTACTACTACTACTACTACTACTACTACTACTACTACTACTACTACTACTACTACTACTACTACTACTACTACTAGTACATGGAACTTTTATAGCGCTATATCTTGCAAAAAGAAATCAAAGCGCTTGCATTCAACACACCCCTACACATACAACCAATAACAATTAACAGAGTTAATAAATTCAAACACACACACACACACACACACACACACACACACACACACACACACACACACACACACACACACACACACACACACACACACACACACACACACACATTATGTCTCAGTGGTGGAAAAAAAAACCCCACCATTTTATGATGGTTGCTTTCGATGTTTCTGAAATCGTGTTTCTCAAAGAGCAAAACCAGCTTCAAGTAACGTAGCCAGCCAGAAAGTGGAAGAAGCAGAAGCAAGGGTTGGCTATTCCTTGTTTTGACATCTCCGTGACGATGTTTGGGCTGCGGGTTCTCTTATGCTGTCTGTATCCCGTTATACTGCCCGTGTGTGTGGGCTGTGGGATCTGTATCCCGTTATACTGCCAGTCTGTGTGGGCTGTGGGATCTGTATCCCGTTATACTGCCAGTCTGTGTGGGCTGTGCTGTCTGTATCCCGTTATACTGCCAGTCTGTGTGGGCTGTGGGATCTGTATCCCGTTATACTGCCAGTCTGTGTGGGCTGTGGGATCTGTATCCCGTTATACTGCCAGTCTGTGTGGGCTGTAGGATCTGTATCCCGTTATACTGCCAGTCTGTGTGGGCTGTGCTGTCTGTATCCCGTTATACTGCCAGTCTGTGTGGGCTGTGCTGTCTGTATCCCGTTATACTGCACGTCTGTGTGGGCTGTGCTGTCTGTATCCCGTTATACTGCACGTCTGTGAGGGCTGTGGGATCTGTATCCCGTTATACTGCCATTCTGTGTGGGCTGTGCTGTCTGTATCCCGTTATACTGCCAGTCTTAAAATGTGTGGGCTGTGCTGTCTGTATCCCGTTATACTGCCAGTCTCCACCAGGATAGCGGCAATTGTAAAGTCAAATCTGCTGAAGTAAGGGGGTCCACAGCGTTATAGAATCTAGGCCTAAATCACTTGCCGCAAGTCTGAAACTCTGTCTGTCTGTCTGTCTGTCTGTCGCTGTCTGTCTGTCTGTCTGTCTCTGTCTGTCTGTCTGCTCTCTCTCTCTTCTCATCTCTCTCTCTCTCTCTCATCCTCTCATCATCTCTCTCTCTCTCCTCTCTCTCTGGATTGGTGTGTGTGTTGTGTGTGTCTGTCTGTTTGTCTGTCTGTGTGCGTGTATGTGAAGACAGCAAGGGTGGTTAAAACGAATTGTATTCTTTAAACAACAGAGCTAAACTAGACGACAGAATCTCCCCCCCCCCCCCCCCCCCCCCCCCCCACCCCTTGCAAAAAAAAAAAAATAAATAAAATAACGCTCATTAATTGTGGAACTGTTCAACACATTGGTTTTGCTTTTTTTTTATTTTTTAAAGACAACTGTTGAGACCCATTGGGTTTGCTGAAAGGGGAAATCAATATTCAACACTCCACTAGGTTTTTTTTTTGGTTTTTTTTTCGTGACCACATCTGCTGCCCTCTCTTTGTTTTCTCAATGTCATTCATTGATAGTGCGATGCCTGTCTCTGCCTGTCTCTGTCTGTCTGTCTGTCTCTCTCTCTCTGTCTCTGTCTGTCGTCTGTCTGTCTGTCTTCTGTCTTCTGTCTCTCTCTCTCTCTCTCTCTCCTCTCTCTCTCTCTCTCTCTCTCGTGGTCGAATCGCGTGTGCGTGCGTGCGTTCGTGCGTGCGTGCGTGTGTGTGTGTGTGTGTGTGTGCGTGTGTATGTGTGTGTCTATGTGTAGTATGTGTGTATGTCTGTGAAGTGTAGTGTAGTGCAGTGTAGTGTAGTGTAGTGTAGTGTAGTGTAGTGGTAGTGTAGTGTAGTGTGTGTGTTTCGACACTTCCATCAAGAATTTATTCGTACATTCATTTTACCTCAGCTGTGTGTGTGTGTGTGTGTGTTGTGTGTGTGCGTGCGTGCGTGCGTGGTGTGTGTGTGTGTGGTGTGTGTGTGTGTGTGTGCGTGTGTGCGTGTGTGTGTGTGGCTGTGGGAAGTGAAGCGGATCTGGTTCCTGTTATGTTGCTAATAACTGACCCACCCCAAGCACAGAGGCTGCGCAGACTGCTGTATCAGGGAGGGACTGTGTGACCCTGGCCAGACAAAGCAAGCAGGGGTAGGGTGGGTGTGCAAGTGAGACAGGCTAGATGTGTTGGAACTAGTGCTCCCACTGTTTTGCTTTTGTATTTGCTTTTGCTTTTGCTTGTGTGTGTGTGTGTGTGTGTGTGTGTGTGTGTGTTGGGGATGGGTGGGGGATCGATATAGTTTTTAAAAAACCCTATGAATCGGTGGTAAAGTGGCGATGTGCTTGTCTAGAAAGTTGAATGTTGCGGGTTCGATTCCCGTTTAGAGTCAAAGCATTATCCCAACTACTGGATCACGGGGTCAGGGCGCTAGTCTTTCAGAGATGATAAACGGATGCCCCATGTACAGCATGTATAAACCACGGCAACTGGAGAGTTTTTCCCGGCAAAAACCTGTCCTACAAGGGGAAACAATTCATCCTGCGGGGTACAAATAAAGAAAACCATCATCCTCTCAAATCTAAAGCCAGTGGCGCTGCACTAGAGGCGACACCCACCCTCTTGCCTGGGGAAATTGCCCAAATATAATGTCATAACAGCGAAAATCAACCGTAAGTGATAAACAGCGAAACACTGCAGCATGACGTTTAAGCGCGAAATCAGTTGTAAAAGGGGTAAAGGGTGTCCCATAACCTATGTGGTCGTAGGGGAGCGAGGCGTCAGAGACCTCACTTCTCTAGGGGCCAGCATATTGAGGGCGGCGCCCATCTCCTCTCCCTCGCTCTTTACCTTCCCTGACCCTAAAGAGGGCAGGTACCCATTTACAGCTGGGTGAACTGGGGAACTGTACTGAAGCCAATGCGCGCAAACGGTCACCCATCCAAGTGGTAACCACGCTCGACGCTGCTTAACCTTGGCTGGGGGAAAGCGAGTGCTCCGACCACTGAGCTATCCCGTCCCCTGTCAATTTGTAAATGGTACACCATAAAATCACACCAACATGATAATATCAACCAGCACCTAAAAAAACCCTCAAGGGGGTGGGAGAGATGTTTGGCCAAGTTGTGGATTAGGTTGAAGATAAAACTCTTTGTTCATGTGGAGGTTGTTGTATGAAAGCCTGTGTCTCACACACACACACACACACACACACCACACACACACACAACACACACACACAACACACACACACACACACACACACACACACACACACACACACACACACACACACACACCACACCCACACACACACACACACACACACAACACACACACACACACACACACACACACACACACAACACACACACACACACACACACACCACACACACACACACACACACACACACACACACACACACACACACAGTCTTTCTTGATAGTGGAAAAGTGATTGTCAGGACTGATTGTCAGGAGAGATTGTCAGGAGAGATTGTCAGGAGAGATTGTCAGTTTCTCTGACAGTATGGATGTCAGGCAAAGTGGCGGATCGTGCCCCTTCTCTGTGAACCACCTGTGGCAGTCAGGGAAGAAGATTGTGAACAATCCAGCACGATTCTGCTGCCTTTATCGTCTGTGTCATTTGTCTGTCTGTCTGACTGTTTGCTTGCTTGTCTGTCTGTCGGTTTGTCTGTCTCTCAGCCTGTCTGTCGGTTTGTCTGTTGCGGTTTGTCTGTGGGTTTTGTCTGTCTCTCGCCCTGTTTGTGGGTTTGTCTGTCTGTCGGTTTGTCTGTCGTCGGTTTGCTGTCGGTTTGTTTGTCTGTCGGCTTTTTCTGTCGTCGGTTTGTCGTCGGGTTGTTGTCTGTGGGTTTTTGTCTTTTGCCTTCTTTTGTTTTTGTTCGTGAAAGCGCATTTTTGTTTTTGTAATTATTTTTTGTTGATAGTATTTTTGTCATGTGTGGAAAATTCCATTTTAAAGTTTTTTTTAAAAAATTTTTTTTTTTTAAAAAAATGTTTGAAATCAAATCGTTGAGGGACATTAAAAAATTGTTCTTAGGGTAATAAGTGTTGGGAAAACAAAATAAAGCTGCGGCTATCATCTATCTATCTATCTATTATTATCTATTATCTATCTATCTTTTCTATTATCTACTATTATCAAATTCTTTTTATTTCTATCTATCTATCTATCTCTCTGTCTGTTGTTATCTATTATTTTATCTATCTATCTATCTATCTATCTATTATCAATCTGTCATTTATCCACACCCCAACACCACACCACCCCACACACACCACACAACACACAACCACCCCACACACAACACAAAAACCCACACAACACACAGAGAAAGAAGGGAGACAGAGACAGAGAAAAAATGTAATTAACTACGGTTTTGTTGTTACTCACAGACTTTTTACGTTGTTACAACAATTTTTAAAATTCTGGAAAAACATTTTTAAAGCCGGTTAAATGGTGGAAAGAAAGCGACAGAGAAGGAGACACAGAAGCAGACAGAGGGGAAAGTGCAGAGGGGTCGGGAGGGGGAGAGGGGTCGGGGGCTGGCTGTCACTGCGTGGAGAAGGGGGGGGGCTGGGTGAAAGGTTGCCCACCAAACCTTTTTATTAATTTTTTTTTTTTTTTTTTTTTTTTTTTTTTTTCCCCCCCCCCCCCCCCCCCCCCCCCCCCCCCCTTTTTTAACTTTTTACCCCTTTTTTTTACTCTACTCAACTCTACTTTTTACTCTTTTCTACTTCCAAAAATCACCTCCACCAAAATACCAAACCATTCCCACGTTTCCCCCCTTCATCAACCCCTTTAAATTCTCCCCCTTCCCCCCCTCTCCCCCCCCCCCCCCCCCCCCCCCCCCCCCCCCCCCCCCCCCCCCCCCCCCCCCCCCCCCCCCCCCCTCCCCCCCCCCCCCCCCCCCCCCCTCCTCTCTGTCTCTGTCTCTCGTCTCACATCAGGGCAAGGGTGGATGGAGAAAAAAAAAGTATGCAAAGGCTTATTCGGGAACTCTGAAAAAATTTGTGTGGACGTTTTCCCGAGACCCAGGCTTTGGCTTGCCGACAAAAGGGGAAAACGGGTGTTTTCGTCACTGATTTCCCCACAGTCCCCCACAGTCACCCTTGGGGGAAGTTTTTGTGCCTTTGGGATATTTACGCCCCCGGGGGGGGAGGTTTTTTTTTTTCAGATTATAAAGTCACCTGGGTTTTTCTTCCCCCCCCTTTTATTATAAAAAAAATTATGGGGCCCCCAGAAAAGAAAAAAGACCGAAAACCCCAGATTATCCCAAAATCAGATATCTTTTCTATTTTATTTTTTATTTACCTTTTATTTTTCTTTTATATCGAGGATTGGAAACCTTTTTTTTAGGGTTTTTTTAAATTTGTCATTGTTCCCACCGCACACAATCCTACTCTTAAAAGCGGACAGGATTTTTTAAGGTTTGGTGGTTTCGCCCCGGGGCCGGGGGGTTTTTGTCTTCCGAAGGACTTTTGGGGAGGGGGTTGACTGATTTTGGGGGAAAAAACCCCCTTAAGGGGCCCCCCCGGGGCGGCCCGGGGCGTCATTTAATTTCCCGGGGTTAAGGGATTCCTTGATAATAATTAAATATTGGAGTGGGGATGGGAAAGGAAGGAATTTTTAAAAGGGGGGGTTGGGGGGTGGGGGGTTTGGGGGGGGGAAAAAATGGGGGGGGGGGGGGGGGGGGGGGGGGGTGTGAAGTTTTGGGGGGGTTTTGTTGAGTCCCGTTGGGGGGGGGCCCCCAAAATGGGATTTTTTGTTTCCCTTGTTGGGGGGTGTTGGGGGGGGGGGTTTGGGGGTGGGTTTTGTGGTTTTTTTGTGTGGGGTGGGGTGTGTTTTGGTTTTGGTTGTGGTGGTTGGTTGGGGGTTTTTTTTTTTTCCTTTTGGGGTTGGCCGTTACTGGGCGTTTTTTTGTTGTGATTTTTGTAAAAATTTTTTGACCGGAAAGGGGTATTTAAAGGGGGGGGGGTTTTTGCGGGTTTTTTTCTTTGGGTTTTTAAGGGAGGGGGATGTTTATGGTTCTGGTTTGGTGCGGGGGGGGGGGGTGTGGTTGGGCGTTTGCGGGGGATAGGAAAATTTTTTGTTGCCCCGGGGCGTAATTTTTTTAAACAAAACGCAAGCCCTTTTCTCCTGTTTTTTTTTTGTGGGGAGGGTTTAACCCTTTTCCCCCCGCCTGGGCAGGGGTAGGTGGGTGAAGGGTGGGGGTGTTGGGGATTTTTTGGTCTTAGGTTAATGTGTGAATGTTTTTGTTTAGGTGTGTTTTGGAAATTTTGGAAAAATTAATCTTCATCAAAAAGGGGGGGGGGGGGGGGGGTGGGGGGGGGAAAAAGGAAAAAGGGGGGGGGGCCCCGGCCCCCCAAAAATTTAAAAAAGGGGGCAGCGGGAAAAAAAACCCCCAAAAAAAAAAGGGGGCAAAGGGCGGGCCCGGAAAAAGCACGGACCAAAAGGGGGCCCCCCCCCCCCCCCCCCCCCCCAAAAAAAAACCCCCAAAAAAAAAAAACAACCCCCTAACCAAAAGGGTTTTAAAAAAAAACAAAACCCCAAAAAACAAAAGGGGGATTGGGGGCCCCCCCCCCCCCCCTCCCCCGACAAAAAGAAAGTAAAAAATGAAACCCCCCAAAAAACCCCCCCCCCACCCCCCCCCCAAAAAAAAAAAAAAACCCCCCCCAAAAACAACCCAAAAAAAAGAAAACCCCAAAAAAACACCACAAAAACCCTTTTCCCTTTTCCCCCCGGGCACAACTCCACTCTTCAAAGGGAAGGGGTTATAACGGTGCACAAGATGTTCCGTGCGTTTGCACACGGGACCTCGGTTTATAGTCTCATCCGGACTTCAGTGTGTTTGCGTGCGTGCGCGTGCGCGTGCGCGTGTGTGTGTGCGTGTAAGCGGGCCTGCACGTCAGCGAATATATATTTTGTTAGCACACGCACGCATAAATGTATGTTACTTATAGTCAAAACGCAAGCCCCTAGTTTTCTGCCTGTTTTCTTAAAGTGGAGGAAGCTGGTTGCAAAATTGTCAGTGGTGCCCCCACAGTCCATGGGACGAGGGGATAGGTGAAGAAGGTGAAGAAGGTGAAGGTGAATCACGCCTTGATGGTACCCAGCACTGCCTGTTGGTCATTTAGGTTACGATGTGTGGAATGTGTTTCGATCCAGAGATAAAGCATCGTTGTAAGCATTTTGAAGATGATCTTAGATCTATCACTGCTATGAAAAGGGGCGAGGGTGGGGGAGGAGGGGGGGGGGGGGGGCAGAAAGAAAGAGAGAGAGGGAGAGAGAGTTAGACAGACAGAACAGACAGCTAGACACAGACAGTCACAGAAAGAAAGATGCAGACAGAAGGAAACACATAAACACACACACAAGACAGACAGACAGACAGACAGACAAGACAAGCAGACAGATCAGACACAGAGACACAGACAGAGAAAGCGCACCCCCCTCCTCCCCCCCCCCCCCCCCAAAAGCAAACAAACAAACAAACAAAAAACAAACAACAACAAAACCTCCGTTGAACCAAGGCTCAAGTGTCTGACACACAAACACATACACCAATTCATATTGGCTGACGTGCAGGCACGCTCGTGTGCGCGCCCCCCCCCCCCCTCCCCCCACGCACACACACACACTGAACACGCACACACACACACACACTGAACACACAACACACACACACACACCACACACACACACACACACACACACACACACACACACACACACACACCACACATACACACACACTGAATACACACACACACACACACACACACACACACACACACACACACACACACACACACACACACACACACAAGGGGTCACAAACGAGGACGATGCGAAGAAAGAGAGACAACTCGATTGCTTTTGCTTCGATTTCCAAGCCATGGTAACAAGAAAGATCTCAAAATCATTTTTCTGCAGACAAGATTAAAAAGAAAAAGAAAAAAAAACCACGGGGAGGGGGGGGGGGAGGGGGGGGGGGGGGGGGGGTGGAGAGAGAGAGAAAAAAGAAATAACGCGCCTTTTTACGTGGACGTTGCAGTTATATAAGAGACATAAGAGCTATTTTTGTCAACACATATCTTATTATTTGACAATAACAAGGAAATACTTTATTTTCTTTTTTCCATCTGCTTCTCGAAACTTATGACGCTAAGATAAAGAAAGTAACGGAGTTTGAGAAAGTTTCATGTTTGTGTAGGCCTACTTTGGTAATGTTTTTGTTCTGGGGTTTGTTGTTGTTGTTTTTTTTTTGGGGGGGAGGGGGGGGGAGGGGGTTGGGTTTTTTTTGGGGGGGGGTTGATTTGTTTTTCGTTGTTTTGTTTTTGTTTTTCATAGGGTGTATAGAGGTTTGAGACATCCACAAGACTCTCTCTCTTCTCTCTCTCTCTCTCTCTCTCTCTCTCTTCTCTCTCTCTCTCTCTCTCTCTCTCTCTCTCTCTCTCTCTCTCTCTCTCTCTCTCTCCTCTCTTCTTTCTCTCTCTCTCTCTCTTTCCCTCTCCCTCTCCCTCTCCCCAACTTCTTGTATTTTCATGTGTCTCCCCTCATTCCCTCTTACCTCCCTTCAAAATTCTCAGTGATGACGGTGGTGGTGGTGGTGGTGGTGGTGGTAGTAGTGATAATTTGGACTACAAGTGATGAGTACAGAGGAGCCCCCTCCCCCCCCCCCCCCCCCGCCCCCCCACCCGCCCCCACCTCCCGTGAGGTTAATTACACCATGCCCACAACTAATTGGGTCTAATGAATGGAGTTAGGGAGGAGGAGGAGGAGGGAGAGGAGGAGGAAGAAGGGTGGAGGAGGGGGGGGGGGTAAGGGGGTGGGTAATAAGAAGTGGAGGGGGGGGGGGGGTCGGGTGGGTGGGTGTGTGGGTGGGGGGGGGGGGAGGGGGGGGAGGGGGGGGATATTCCTGCTAGGCTCCATCTAATCAGAGTTGTGTGTTGTGTGTGTGTGTGGTGTGTGTATGCTTAGTATAGACCTGCGACTCCTCTTGCGGAGCAGATGGCATTGTCAGGACTATGCCAACGGCTAGAGCCCCCCCCCCCCCCCTCCCCGTTACCCCCCCTCCCCCGCCCTCCCACCCCCACCCCTACCCCCCAGAAAAAAGAAGAGGAAAAAGTTGCAAAATTCATTTTATGCTCCCATCACAGCGCAAGTATTCTTTTTTTTTCTTTTTTAAATATTCTTTTATTTCGAGGATAATGGAATAAGCAATCATGTGCTTTTTTTCATCCTGTCCCCGTGTGTATGCAGATTTGGAAATGTTGTATAAACTGGCGTGCTCTTCATCTTCTTGTTGAAATCTCTGGAACTGGGTTCTTGGGAAGAAAAAGAAAAAAGAAATGATAGAGAAAGAATGTTGTTATTGGCTGTGCCCTATCCCTTACTAGTTTTCTGTCTGTCTGTCTGTCTGTCTGTCTGTCTGTCTGTCTGTCTATCTATCTATCTATCTGTCTGTCTGTCTGTCTGTCTGTCTGTCTGTCTTTTCCGTCCGTCCGTCCGTCCGTCTGTCTGGGTTTTTGTGTGTGGTTCTTTTCGTTGTTTTTTTATATCGAGGATAATGGAATAAACTCTTATGGGCTTTTTTACATCCAATCCCCGTGTGTATGCGGATTTGTGAATTCTGTCATCTGTTCCCACCGGCACACAATGGCCTACTCTTACTGTCTGCCTGCCTGCCTGCCTGCCTGCCTGCCTGCCTATCTATCTATCTATCTATATCTATCTATCTATATCTATCTATCTATCTATCTATCATCTATCTATCTATCTATCATCTATCTATCTATCTATCTATCATCTATCTATCTATCTATCTATCATCTATCTATCCATCTATCTATCTATCTATCATCTATCTATCTATCTATCTATCTATCTATCTATCCATCTATCATCTATCTATCTATCTATCATCTATCTATCTACCTATCTATCTACCATCTATCTATCTATCTATCTATCATCTATCTATCAATCTATCTATCTATCTATCTATCATCTATCTATCTATCTATCATCTATCTATCTATCATCTATCTATCTATCTATCTATCTATCATCTATCTATCTATCTATCATCTATCTATCTATCTATCTATCATCTATCTATCTATCTATCTATCATCTATCTATCTATCATCTGTCTATCTATCTATCATCTATCTATCTATCTATCATCATCTATCTATCTATCTATCTATCTATCATCTATCTATCTATCATCTATCTATCTATCTATCTATCATCTATCTATCTATCTATCTATCATCTATCTATCTATCTATCTATCATCTATCTATCTATCTATCTATCTATCATCTATCTATCAATCTATCTATAATAATAATAATGAATAATAATAATAATGTATGGAATTTATATAGCGCTGAATCTTGTAAAGCAACAAATCAAAGCGCTCAGATTTTTATTTCATACCACTTTAAGTCACGGCAGATTTCTCTCCGTGAAATTCGGGCTGCTCTCCCCGGGGAGAGCGGGAGAACGCGTCGCCACTTAGCGCTGCGCCACCCTTTCACCCTTTTTTTTTCTTTTTTTTTTTCCTGCAGCTGTATTTGTTTCCCTATCTATCTATCTATCTATCATCTATCTATCTATCTATCTATCATCTATCTATCTATCTATCTATCATCTATCTATCTATCATCTATCTATCATCTATCTATCATCTATCTATCTATCTATCTATCATCTATCTATCTATCTATCTATCATCTATCTATCTATCTATCTATCTATCTATCTATCTATCTATCTATCTATCATCTATCTATCTATCTATCTATCTATCTATCTATCAATCATCTATCTATCAATCATCTATCTATCTATCTATCTATCTATCTATCTATCTATCTATCTATCTATCTAATCTATCTATCTATCTATCTATGTATCTATCTATCTATCTATCTATCATCTATCTATCTATCTATCTATCTATCTCCCCCCCCCCCCCCCCCCCCCCCCCCCTTCCCTTAGGAGACCGGTAGTTTCCTCTTACTAGCTGATTACTATCCTAAGAATACCCACTTTGAAAGACACCCCCCCTCCTCTCGCTCTCTCTCTCTCTCTCGCGCGCACACTTACGCACACGCGCGCACACACTCACACACACAAACACACACACACTTACTCACACACACACACACACTTACTCTCTCTCCTCTCACACAGACAAACACACACACACACACACACACACACACACACACACACACACACACACACACACACACACACACACACAACCACACACACACACACCACACACACACACACACTTTTGAAGTCACCGTAAGCGATACAAGAAGATTCGTTAGTTTGATTGTTCAGCTGTGGTTAAAATGAAACCTAAGCCTTGCACACACCATGCTCCAGCACTGTGGAGCCTCAATATACCAGTTTGGCAACACACAGACAGAGAGACAGACAGAGAGACAGACAAACGCACACACACACACACACACACACACACACACAGACACACACACACACACACCACACACCACTCCACACACACAGAGACACACTCACACAAAACACACCACACATACTCAACACAACACAACACAACACAACACACAGAAACACAAACAAACACACTTATACAAAACACACACATACAGACACACACACACTCACACACATCCCCTCCCCCTCCTGGTATAACCCAACACCCCATCAACAATATCAATTCCCTCCAACACACCATCAGACAATACCCTACTTTGACAAATTCATCGCGCAGTCAATATTTTCAATGTCGGCGAGAGAAAACATGACGAATGAGAAAAAAACCCAGACTAAACACTAATATCCCAGCTAAAAGCTCTATGGCAAAACAGGTAGGCCTACCTCGATCAGGATAATATGCAAATGAGATGCAAATCGCTCGGTATGGTATGGCGCTCTTTCCTCGTCAAAAAACGGGGTTTACGGCGTGGCGTGAGTGTTTCATCAAAAGGTGTGTGTGTCGGTGTTGTGTCGTTAAAGATGGACGTGGGCAGGGTGTGGTGTAAGGCAGCCGCTCTCTTTATGGAGCGGGCTGGGCCAGTGACTTACTGGGTATCGAAAAAACTGTCACGTTGTAAAAACTGTGCCGTGCTGGGTCCTTGTTTGTGAGGGGGCACAGGGTGTCCCTGGTCCAAGGGGAAAATGGGTTGACAAATAGCCGAGAAGCAAGTGCACTTCTATATATGTGCACGCACGCAGGTGCACGCGTGTTTGTCTGAGGCGCATGCTTTGACATTGATTTGATTTGATTTGATGTGATTTGATTCGATTTATCACTGTCAGTCACGGCAGATTTTTCCCTTGCATGAAATTTGGGCTGCTCTCTTTGGAGGGGGGAGAGCGCGTCGCCACAAGAGCAGCGCCTTCGCTTATGTTTCTCTGCTCCTGTTTTCATGTTTACTCAGTTTTGTTTCTCTGTCAAAAGTAGGTATTTCTTTACAGAACCTTGCCAGGGACAACTCCGTTGTTGCCGTGGGTTCTTTTAAGTGCAGAGAATGCGAGTTGCACTCGGGACCTCTGCTAATCGTCTCATCCCAAACCACCACTCACGGTCTAGTGTTTGGGATGGGGGGGGGGGGGGGGGGGATGCGGGGGGATGTTTGGGTTCAAACGGGGGATTGAACCCGCTCTTCTTGCTTTGAAGGCAAGTGCTTTACCTCTAGACTACTACTGACCCACCTCTCTCTGTCCGTCTCCTTCTCTTTCACTTTCTCTTTGTCTCCCTCTCTGTCTCTTTCTGTTTCAAGAGAAAGTGAGGAGGAAGAGGGGGAGGAAGAGGAGAAAGAGAGTTACAGAGACAGAGAGAGAGATAGAGAGGAAGAGACACACATACACAGAGACAAACATTCAGACAGTCAGACAGACAGACAAAGAGAGACGTACACAGGGACAGACAAACATTCAGACAGACAGAGACACAGCCACAGAGAGACACATACAGACAGAAACACACACACACACACAACACACACACACACACACAACACACACCACAACATACACACACACATACACACACACACACACACACACACACACAACACACACACACAAACACACACACACACAAACACACACACACACACACACACACACACACACACACACACACACACACACACAACACAACAGACAACACACACACACAAGAAAGTTGGGTGGGGGTTGGGGGAACGCAAAGGTAGATACTATCAAAAGGCCTCAATGAGCCATACCTACACAGAGAAGAGAGCTATGAGAGCAGAGAGGAACGAGAGAGAGAGAGAGAGAGAGAGGAAGAGAGAGAGAGAGAGAGAGAGAGAGAGAGAGAGAGATGAGAGAGAGAGAGGAGAGAGAGAGAGAGAGAGAGAGAGAGAGAGAGAAGAGAGAGAGAGAGAATGAAGAGAGAGAGAGGGAGAGAGAGAGAGAGAGGAGAGAGAGAGAGAGAGAATGAGGAGAGAGAGAGAGAGGGAGAGAGAGAGAGAGAGAGGAGAGAGAGAGAGAGAGAAAGAGAGGGAGAGAGAGAGAAGAGACAGAGAGAGAGAGGGAATGAGAGAGAGAGAGAGAGAGAGAGAAAGAGAGGAGAGAAGAGACAGAGAGAGACAGAGGAGAGAGGGAATGAGAGAGCAGAGAGAGAGAAAGAGAGGGAGAGAGAGAGAGAAAGAGAGGGTGAGAGAGATGGTGTCGGATAACACAGAGCACCAGGCAGACACACTACAGTCATGAAAAACGTCCTGCCACTGCCGCAAACCAAGACAACAGCAGTACAGACACCACAGAGCAGCAGTCCACAGCCAAAGACGGAGCGCAATGTGTCTGGTGGTTAGAACTTCCTATACTCCTCATCTGGCCGTAAATCTAGATCCAATACATTATTATGCACGTTCAAGATCCCGTCATTCATGTCAGCGTTCGCTGGGTTATAATAATTAATAATTAAATTATAATTAATACATAATAGTTGATTATAATAATATTATTATTAAATGGAATTTATATAACGCTATATCTTGCACACACAAAAAGACTTCCATTCAACTCACTCCTACACATGCAACCAACAATGATTAACAGTTTTTAACAAATTCAAATGTACACCCCCCCCCCAATCCACACACACACACACACACACACACCACACACACACACACACACACAGGTGATACACTTCAGCAGGGTGATGGGAATTTTGGCTGTTGAAGGCAGGGGACAGATGTGAGATGAAACAGGGAGGGGAAAATCTTAGGTTTGAAATAGGTATGCCTTGAGTAGGTTTTTCACGAAGAGAGAGAGGGCTGATTGATGGACCAGAAAAAGAGAAAGAGCAACGGCCAAGGGTGGATTGGTGGAATGTAGGTTATGTACATATCAATACGAATACGAAATCTTTAATATCAAAACCACACAGACAGGAAGATGGGTGGGGGTGGGGCACGCAGGACTGTCACACTCAGCATATTATGTCCCCGAAGTGGGTATGCGGCTGCCTTCATGGAGGCCAAAAACGGCAGCATGCGATGGTGAATCTCGGAGATTTAACCGAGGAGGAACAACAATTACAAATTCCTGTGTGAATGGATCAGTCAGTGATTGTTAAGCTGTACATTACAAATTCCAGTGTGAATGGATCAGTCAGTGACTGTTAAGCTGTACATTACAAATTCCAGTGTGAATGGATCAGTCAGTGATTGTTAAGCTGTAAAGGTAAAAGGTAAAGGTAAAGGTGTCCCATAACCTATAAGGTCGTAGGGGAGCGAGGCGTCAGAGACCTCACTTTTCTAGGGCCAGCGTATTGAGGGTGGCGCCCATCTCCTCTCCCTCGCTGCTTACCTTCCTTGACCTAAAAGGACAGGTACATCTTTAAGCTGGGTGAACTGGGGGAACTGTACTGAAGCCAAGGCGCGCAGACGGTCACCCATCCAAGTGGTAACCACGCTCGACGCTGCTTAACTTGGCTGGGGGAAAGCGAGTGCTCCGACCACTGAGCTATCCCGTTCCCTTAAGCTGTACATTACAAATTCCAGTGTGAATGGATCAGTCAGTGACTGTTAAGCTGTACATTACAAATTCCAGTGTGCATGGATCAGTCAGTGACTGTTAAGCTGTACATTACAAATTCCAGTGTGAATGAATCAGTCAGTGATTGTTAAGCTGTACATTACAAATTCCAGTGTGAATGGATCAGTCAGTGATTGTTAAGCTGTACATTGCAAATTCCAGTGTGAATGGATCACTCAGTGATTGTTAAGCTGTACATTACAAATTCCAGTGTGAATGGATAAGTCAATGATTGTTAAGCTGTACATTACAAGTTCCAGTGTGAATGGATCAGTCAATGATTGTTAAGCTGTACATATCTCCCGGAAGATTCGAACCCATACGAGCCTTCAGTTGCTGTCTGCTCACAGAGCCGGACACCTTAACCACTTGGCAAACCCGGCCTGCTGTTGTAATCGCACACACATGCCATCTGAAAATAAAAGTTCTACTTTCACACACACATACACACACATCCTGTCTAAAATCACTTTATAGCCGACAGACGTTTAAAACGAACACCAAACACACACTCACACACATACCCCTTCCCTCCACACCACACACACACACACACACACACACACACTCTTCTCTCTCTCTCTCTCACTCAACACCATACCCCACCCCCACCCGACTTTGCCATTTGATGTTACTCAGTTCATATCTTTATGCACACACACATACACATTCACATCTAAGACCCTACTGTTTCACACACACACAGACACAGGGGCGTGCATGTTGTTATTTTGTAGTGGTATAAAGGTGGTGTGTGTGTGGGGGGGGGGGGGGGGGGAGGGTGCAGGAGGACAACAGACTGTTGGGTAACAGGTTTCCCTTATCTCCCTCCCGCATCTGCGCATAGCCTGTGAATAAATGAACACAATGTGCACAACGACTTTTCCCCCACTGGGACCCCCCCCCCCCCTCCCCCCATCCACCACTCCCCCCACCCACCACCCCTTTTCTCCTCGTCGTCTCTCTGTCGCTGCTTTGCTTCTCTTTCTGTGTCTCTGTCCTCTGTCTCTGGTCTCTTTCTCTGTCGCTACTTCCTTCTCTTTCGTGTCTCTGTCCCCTGTCTCTGTCTCTTTCTCTGTCGTTGCTTCCTTCTCTTTCTGTGTCTCTGTCCTCTGTCTCTGTCTCTGTCGCTGCTTCGCTTCTCTCTTCTGTGTCTCTGTCCTCTGTCTCTGTCTCTTTCTCTGTCGCTGCTTTCGCTTCTCTTTCTGTGTCTCTGTCCTCTGTCTCTGTCTCTTTCTCTGTCGCTGCTTTTGCTTCTCTTTCTGTGTCTCTGTCCTCTGTCTCTTTCTCTGTCGCTACTTCGCTTCTCTTTCTGTGTCTCTGTCCTCTGTCTCTGTCTCTTTCTCTGTCGTTGCTTTCCCCTTCTCTTTCTGTTGTCTCTGTCTCTTCTCTGTCCTCTCGTTCTCTTTCTGTGTCTCTGTCCTTGTCTCTGTCTCTTCCTGCTTTGCTTCTTTTCTGTGTCTCTGTCCTCTGTCTCTGTCTCTTTCTCTGTCGCTGCTTCGCTTCTCTTTCTGTGTCTCTGTCCTCTGTCTCTGTCTCTTTCTCTGTCGCTGCTTCGCTTCTCTTTCTGTGTCTCTGTCTCTTCCTGTCTCTGTCGTGCTTTCTTCTTTCGTGTCTTGTCCTCTGTTCTTCGCGCTTGCTTGCTTCTCTTTGTCTGTTTGTCCTCTGTCTCTTTCTCTGTCGCTGCCTCGCTTCTCTTTCTGTGTCTCTGTCCTCTGTCTCTGTCTCTTTCTGTTGCTGTTTCGCTTCTCTTTCTTTGTCTTTGTCCTCTGTCTCTTTCTCTTGTCGCTGCCTCGCTTCTCTTTCTGTCTCTCTGTCCTCTGTCTCGTTTTTGTCACTGTCGCTTTGTTTCTCGGTCCGTTTCTGCTGTCTGGTGCCTTTGTCTATAAAATGTCTTTGTCTGTGTCTCTCTTGTCTCTGTCTGCCTGTGTCGCAGTCTGTCTGTCCTTGTTTGTCTGTGTCTCTCTTTCTTCTGTCTGTGTCTCTTGTGTCTGTCTGTCTCTGGATGAAAAAAACCCCAAACACCATGGTACTTAGTTTTCCACCATAGTAAAAATGTTTATTCATTCATTTATTTATTCATTCTCTGTCTGTTTGTCTGTCTGTTTTCTCTTTCTCTTTATTCAAATTTATTTTCAGGATAATAATCATGTTTAAACATTTATGTACTGGGTTTTCTTTTTACATGTAACTCTCGTCCTTATCAGGTCTTCTGATATCAACAACAACAACAACCACCAACCAAACTAACCCAACAAAATATCAACAACAACAACAACAACAACAACACACACAAAGAATGGAGTACACACACACACACACATCCATAAAAACAAATTCGGCAAACAAATCAACATGCATCTTGTGACATATCAAACACACCACGCCCTAGGCCAGCACACAAGCCCCGCCCCCTTGCCTGGCTCTCGGCCAATCAAAACACAGCTCGTCGAGTTTGCACGTGATCATGAAGGGAGCGATGCGCATGACTGCTTTCCCACCCCCCAGCAGACATCTTTGCGCTTCCTTGCACTTTTGCATGCATGCTGCTGCTACTTCTGCTGCTGCTACTTCTGCTGCTGCTGCTTGAGTGGTGGTGATGGCAGTAGTGCCATTGTGCCGTTGTTTGGTCCTGCTGCTGCTGCTGCTGCTGCTGCAGTGGTTCATCAAATGATGGACTGCCTGCCTGAGACCATTGCGTGTGCAGGTTGTATAAGAGAGGAATGAGTGTGTGTGTGTGTGTGTGTGTGTGTGAGAGAGAGAGAGAGGGGAGGGAGAGAGAGAGAGAGGCAGACAGACACTCAGACAGAGACAGAGACACACAGACAGGCAGACAGACAGAAGAGAAGGAAGAATAACTTATTGTCTCTTTCAAAAATTTAGTAGGCCTACCAGACGATTTGCCTCTCTGTGTCTGTGTGTCTGTGTACTTGTGCCTCACTGTTTGTCAGTCTCTCTCTGTTCCTGTTGCCTATAATTATCTCTGTTTGTATTCGTGTCTCTGTGCTGCTGTTCATTTTTTAAAAAAAAGATTGTTTATTTGGTGGTATTATGTCTGTCTTATATCTCTGTCTGTCTGTCTGTCTGCTTTTCTGTCTTTCTGTTTGTCTGTCTGTCTCTCTCTCTGTATGTATATATATATATATATATATATATATATATATATATATATATATATATATATATATCCCCTCTCTCTGTGTCTCTGCGCAGTACGTGCGCTTTTGCTTGTGTGTGCTTTCAACGCGACATGTCTTATAAAACCCCCACTGCTTTAAAAAGAAAAGAAAAGAAACATTTCCCCCTCACTTTCTGAAAAAAAAAAGCATTACGTCTCCTTACTTTCTGACATCTACAATCTACATAATATCCCTTAACTTCCCTCACACCCATCCCATCCTTTTAAAAAAAGAAAAACATCATTTTAAACAATTTTTTTCTTTTTTACTGTTTTGACTTCTCTTTCCTATAGATATCCACCCAGATAGCCACCCCAGCGCAATAAAAGGCCTGTCCCATTCATTTATTCATTCATTCATTCAGTCAGTCAGTCAGTCAAATCAATCAGTCATTAAAAATCGATGGCAGGGAGCCTATTGACCAGCGGGTGGGGGGGGGGGGGGGAGGTGGCAAGGGGGATGTGATGAATCCCCTTCACACGCTACACACTTGCACACTGTGTCAAGCTTGCTGTCAATCACACTCTCTCGCCAATCTGTCGTCTGCAAATTACACCACCACCACCACCTCCTGCTGCCTGGGACCCTGGAGGTTATGGGTTGAGGGGGGAGGGGGGTGGGGAGAGGAGGAGGAGGGGAATGACTCCCACCCCTCTCCCCCTCCCTTCTCCATCCTTCCCTCCTCTCCTCTCCTCTCCTCTCCTTCCCATGTAAGACTTCGTGACAGCAGCAACTGCCTCAGCCAATAGAGCTCGTGACTGGCTCGGAAAAAAAGAAAAAGAAAAAAAAGAAAAATGTCATCCGTGTTTTGCTATCTGGACATATCGATAAGTTTTTTTGGGGGGGAGGCGCACACCCTTGTGTGTGTTTGTGTGTGTGTGTGTGTTTGTTTGGGGGCTGGTGTGTGTGTGTATGTATGTTGTGTATGTGCGTGTGTGTATGTGTATTGTATGTTGTGTGTGTGTGTGTGTGTGTGTGTGTGTGTGTTGTGTGTGTGTGTGTTTGGGGGCACGTATGTATGTGTGTTGTGTGTGTGTTGTGTATGTGTGTTGTGTTGTGTGTAGTGTGGTGCTTGTGCCTGTGCGTGATTGTATGTGTATGTGTGTGTGTTTGGTTCTCCGTGCGTTCTGTGGGTGTGTTCTTTGTGTGTGTATGTGTGTGTGTGTTGTCTCTCTGTGCGTTCTGTGTGTATGTGTATGTGTGCGCGCGCAACTTGTAACGGGAATTAATGTGCGGGTGAAGGCTGGAGGTGGGTGTTTGGTTGGGCGTTCCGCGCTGTTGCCCCTCTCTTCCTTCCCTCTATCAGCCTGCTGTCTGGGGCCTGTGGACCTGGCTTTGTTGGTGGGGGGGGGGGGGGGGGGGGGGGGGGGAGGAGGAGGGAAGGGGGGAGGGGGGATAAAGAAAAGGGGGGTTGGGGGGAGGGGTTGGGCTCATAGACACCTTTGTCACGGTTGCCGCACAACGTTGGAATACAAAACACAGAAAATGAAGCAAGCAAAATACAAAGTAAAAACAAACAAACAAACAAGCAAACAACAAAAGCCCAAAGGAAAAGCTTTACTTGGTTGGCTATAGTACTACCACAAACTTTACGTAGCTATCTGATACACCTTAAACAATAATAAAAGAAGAAATAGAAGAAAAAAAAAGATGAAGGCGACGAAGAAGAAGAAGGAGGAGAAGGAGAAGCAAACCTGGGGAAAAAAAAAAGAGGAATGATGCACACTCAACACTTCCTCTCCCCTCGCCCCCCCCCCCCCCCCCCCCCCCCCCCCCCCCCCCCCCCCCCAACTCCCCGCAACCTTCTCTCTGCTCTTGCAGTTGTAGGTTGTAATAAAGTCCAAGTGGATTTATCCGATTAAAGGACTGTGGAATTTGTTAAAAAAGCAACAAGTTGCCTCTCACTCACGCAACTAGGCCGCAAAGCCAAGGGTCAGGTTGCAAGGCTGAAGGTTTGTTGTTGTTGTTGTTGTTTTCGTTCCTCGGCTGGAATTCCGAGGTTTACCGATGGTGAGATTTTTTTTTTGCGTAGCCCACTAAGGTAGTCGCATTCCGACTTCGGGGATACAGTTAGGGAATGGAACCTGCCAATTTTGCCAGGACAGTCAGGGAGTACCTCCCTGCTCTCTTTTCGATTTTCAGCTGTGGTGAGTTCTTTTGAGGTGTACAACAAGACCGTGCACACACACTCTCGGGGTCTGGCTGGTTTTAGGGGCTCCTGGTCTGAATGGTGTCTCGTCTCTTTTTGTTGTTGTTGTGGTTGTTGTTGTTGTGGTTGTATCTATGTCCCAGCAGCGGAGATTTCCGATTTAGGGACTGTGAGAAGGTGGCTTAGAGTCTAGAAAGAGCAAGACCCCCCTCTCCCGCACCCCCTTCCCCTCCCCATTAAAAAAAAATACCACACACACACACAAACCACACACACAACAAAAACAAAAAAAACCTTACAAACCAAAAACCAAACCAACAAAAAACAAAAAAACCCAAAACAACAACAACAAAAAGCAACAACAACAAACCCCAACTAGCGCAAAAACAAAAACCCTCTCTCTTGTACATGCGAGGTTTTTTCAAGGGGTTCCACTCAGACAGAAGCAAAGGGTAGGGGGATAACACTTGAAGTCTCTAATCTCCCGTCAGGGGAAGGTAAGATAGATAATGGTCAAGGTCAAGGCTTTACAGCGAGGAAGGTCATGACAGTGACCCTGTCATTTGAAGGGTGAGGGGTAGGGTGGGGTGGGGTGGTGTCCATTGACTGGTGACCTGTCCACTGTCCACTGTCCACTCAGTGCTGTCTCCGGCCCCGTCATGTCCACCCTTCATGGCTGACTGGCCAGCTGTACAGACAGTTCCGCCTCTGTCCATGCGTCTGT
>CM054134.1:118671846-118676846 GCA_028751875.1 Rapana venosa
TGACATTAGAGACATACAGCCAGGCAGTGGCGATAGCTGGACTTGAAATTTCTGCTGGTCAGAGTGGTTGGTTAGGGTTTCTGTCTGTGGGGTGTGTGTACTCGTGTCGTTTGTCTTCTCTCTCATACTGTGCTGTTCTCGCTCTGATATGAGGCCTAGATTAAATCTGATAAGAGCAGAGTATAATACATGATATCAAGTTATGTGAGTTCATTGATATCATATCATAATTATCATATCGTAATTATCATATGTCATATTTCATATCATATCACATCATTTCATATCGTTTCAGGGCATATTATGTTTTATGAAATCAGATCATCATATATTATGAATCATATTATCTAATATCATATTGTATCACGTTATTTTATGTTATTTTAGACATTATATTTGCTATGTCATATTATTATACTATATAATAATTATATCATGTATCATCATCATCATTATGATGATGATATTATAATTATAATTATATTGTATTATAATACATCAGATTATATTATATCATATCATACTATGTTATATTTTATCATACTATATTACACACTATATCCTATGATCATGTTTGTACAAAAGACTGTCAGAACTTTAATCGCCACTCTAGTTGTGTTGAGTCATATCATGGACTAGAATGAATTTGACCAGATCGCTAAAGTGACACTTGATCTCTGAACGTTCATCTTGTCGAAAATTCCACTTTCTGTCGATATATTTTGGTTTTCGTGTTCATGGTCGGTTTTGGTCTTTTGTTTGTTTTTGTTGTTGCTGTTGGCTTTTTTGCCACTGTGTCAACGATTGGACAAGAAACGCATTCGCGTTCAGCTCATCTCATCTGTGTCGCTCGTTTAAGGCAGAGTAGCATCGTTTAAAAATACACATTTCATCATTTTAAATTTTAAACGGGCACAGTGTGCCGACTGGTTACTGGTTAGCTGGGTGTTTGTATATTCCTTTATTCACTTTCGTGTTGTGTGTTCACCCTTTTTGGCGTACACATCATTCTTTCAGTATTATCATTAAGAAATTTGTTCTTAGGGTGGCTTGATGAGTAAAAGCTAATGCATTGCTTATTCGATGTACCATCTGGAAATGAAAATTTGACTTGACTTGACTGGACTTGACGACTTCAGGACCACTTTATACTCATACACTTCAGATATATTGATGCAACAATGAAGTTAAGTCTCAGATTGCAATTTCTCTCCCCCTGGGGATGCCGGGGACCTGTCAGTATAAATAGCATCCCCCAAATTCTGTGCTAGGAATTCCCTCTTTTCTATCCCTCACTTTGTTTCTGCCTTGTTCCTTTTCTTCCTGTAACCTTCTCGTCTATTTTCTGCTTTTTGGTCCAGTCCCCTGCCCTTTTTTTCTCTCCAGAAAGACTTAAAAGATTTTCTCTCCCATGCCGAAGTCGAATGTGCTGGGCCTGACTTGTCAGGCGCTTAACGGCAGCGCAACGCGTTTTCGTTCATATGACAGATAAGAGTATTTGCTGGCTGAGCGAGCTTCGACGAAGTAGAAGCAGAAGAAGATATGCAATTTCCCTAACAAATCAGTTCATCAAAACTTCTACTTTTTTTCCAGTTATTTTTTTTCCTCTAGAATACTCTTGGTAAGCTTATGCTTGTTGTACTGATACACCCTGTGTTGTTTCTATGTTGTTTTGTTATGATAAGACTTTGCTTACACATAAATGACAATAATTATGACGGAGAGGAGGATAATAATTATCGTGTTAACATTTGTGTTACAGCTTTATTTTCAGATTTCGCTTTGAAAGAAAGGAGCAGCCAGGTAGCTCCTCTTTAGGTGGTGCTCTCTCTCTTCTCTCTCTCTCTCTCTCTCTCTCTCTCTCTCTCTCTCTCTCTCTCTCTCTCTCTCTCTCTCTCTCTCTCTCTCTCTCTCTCTCTCTCTCTCTCTCTCTCTGCACCCCCCCCCTTCCTTTGATATGGTCAACGCCATGGGCTTACTGTTTTCTTTGTTTGGCCATTTGTTTCTTCGTTCGTTTATCGTTGCTTTATTTGTGAGCATCTTTTTATTCATTCATTTATTTGTTCTACATTTTGGATTTTTCCGAGAAAGTATTTCTCCCATGAGCATTATCATCATCATCGTCGTCGTCGTCGTCCTTGTCATTGTTTTCATCATCATCATCATCATCATCATCATCATCATCATCATATCATCATCACATCATCATCATCACTATCGTCATCGCCACCATTATCCCACCACCACCACCACCACCACCACCACCACCACCACCACCACACCACCACCACCACCATTATGATTATTATTATCATTATTATTATCATCATTATTATTATTATTATTATTATTATTATTATTATTATTATTATTATTATTATTATTATTATTATTATTATCATTATTATTATTATTATTATTATTATTATTGAAGCTCAAGAGAATAAAGAGGAAAAGTGTGTGCATTCCTGGGTGATCAATAATATTGCAGTATTACACGCACGCACGCACGCACGCACGCACTTAAAAATGATGAAAACTCTAAACATCAGAAGGGAAGATGACTGTAGCTCTATCTGTTTGTTTGTTTTTGTGTTGACTTCATCTATCCATCTTTTGTCTGTCGTTGAGAACATGAGCAACCGTGTTTGATGGCCGTGTTTGTGTTCGTTTTAAAACATACTTACAATTATTATTATTATTATTATTATTATTATTATTATTATTATTATTATTATTATTATTATTATTATTATTATTATTATCATTATTATTATTATTGTTATTATTATATTATTGTTATTATTATTATTATTATAGTTCAAGGGGATATTTTCCCCTGGAGTTAACATCAGTGCAGACTCCACTCTCCCCAAAAGTCCTTCGGATGAGACCATAAACCGAGGCCCCTTGTGCGAACGCACGCAGAACATCTTGCGCACACGTTAAAATTCTGTTCCGCTTTTCGTAAGTGTAGGCCATTGTGTGCCGGTGGGAACAGATGACAATTTACAAAACCGCCTACACACGGGGACTGAAAGTAAAAAAGCACATAAGTGCTTATTCCATTATCTTCGTTATAAACGAATAAAATTAACAAAATAAATACATATTATAGCTATCATCATCATCATCAGATTATTATTATTATTATTATTATTATTATTATTATGATGTTATCATCATCATCATCATCGTCGTCGTCGTCGTCGTCGTCGCTATAAAGTCGAAGGGGGTGGGTGATGGGGAAAGAAAGAAAAAGGCTGAAAACATAAACAGACATAACAAGTGTGTCACACAAAACAAACATTAGAACAATTGTCATTATCATTATCATGATCATCATCATCATCATTATCATCATTGTCATCATCATTGCGAACAATATTCCCGGAAAATGTCAGCGCTCAGAATGAGAAGGCAAGAGAGAAAAGAAAGAAAGAAAAGTGAAAACGAAATACAGAATAGCACAAAACAAAAAGGAGCAAAAACACAAGAAGAAATGGATTGGAAAAAATAGGTATTAATTTTTTTTGAAATGTTGAACTGATAATTTACTGTTTAGTGTTAACTTAAAAATTTTTCTTTTAATATGTAGATTTTTTTTTAATGCCATGAAGCTTTTTTAAAGGATACTTTAACAGAAATAACAATAATAACAGTATACTACTACTACTACTACTACTACTACTACTACTACTACTACTACTACTACTACTACTAATAATAATAATAATAATAATAATAATACTGTTAGTAATAATAATGATAATGATAATTTTTAAAATATTTAAAATAAGAAATGAAACTTATATAGCGCTCTATCTTGCAAAGACAAATCAAAGCGCTTAATAACAATGATAATGATAATGATGATTATCATTGTTATTAGATAATAATCATAATAATTTCACACTTGGAAAATAGTAATGAACTTTAAAAAAGAAAAGCAGCAGGATTCTTTCTTGTTTAAAAATTTCATTTATGTTGCTATTTACCTATCTATTGATTTTTCATTCTAATTATCTTATTATCTTTTCTGTTCATTTGCCGGGTGGGTGGGTGGGGTGGATGTTGGTGGTGGCGGTGTTAATGTAAATAAATATGCAAAAAAGAGGTAAGGAGACATGAAGAAAGCTGTAAAGAACAAAGAAAGAAAATTACAACAACAAAAGATTGAGAGAGAGAGAGAGAGAGAGAGAGAGAGAGAGAGAGAGAGAGAGAGAAAGAGAGAGAGAGAGAGAGAGAGAGAGAGAGAGAGAGAGAGAGAGAGAGAGAGAAAAGAAAGAAGATAAGTAAGGACCTGGATGGAAGGAGAAAAAAAAAAAAAAAAAGCACGTTTATTTAGCAAACCCCTATTGAAACGTATCATTCATGCTTAAAGAATAATAAGAAGAAAAAGAAGAAAGAAACAGAAAAAGGAATGAAAGAACAAGAAGAACCAATGATGGATGGATGGAGGAACACAAAGAGGGGTAGAATAATTATGGGATTGTCGTTATGACAAAGTTCGAGATATACGTAATCATTTCAGTCTTTTTTCGTGAGTGAGCCGTCTTCTATTATTATCTTTGTCCGTTTTTCTTTCTTTCTTTCTTTCTTTTTTATTTTTTTACTCGGACTCTTCTCTTGTCTTTCTTTCTCCCCCTCCTCCCCCCCCCCCCCTTTTCGTACAATATTTTACTATTTTATCTCCTTTAAAAAGTTTTTGAATGAGTTTTGTTTCTGTTTTATTGTAATTGAATTATCTTTTTCACTGTTTTGGTGTTCTTTCTTTCTTTGTTTATTTTCGAATGTTTCTCTCTCTCTCTCTCTCTCTCTCTCCTCTCTCTCTCTCTCTCTCTCTCTTCTCTCTCTCTCTCTCTCTCTCTCTCTCTCTCTCTCTCTCTCTCTCTCTCTCTCTCTCTCTCTCTCCCCTTCTTCCTTCTTCCCTCCCTCCCCCTCTCTCTCTCTGTATTAAAAAAAAATCTTTTATTTCGAGGATAATGGAATAAACACTC
>CM054134.1:118681846-118684346 GCA_028751875.1 Rapana venosa
AGAGCGCTTCCATTCAATCCGCTCCCACACAAACAACCAACAATGATTAACAATATTCTAACAAATTCAAATGTACACACGCGCGCGCGCACACACACACACACACACACACACACACACACACACACACACACACACACACACACACACACACACACACACACAGGTTGTACATTTCAGCAGGTGATGGAATTTTGGATTTCAAAGGCAGGGACAGACATGAGATGAAAGAAGAGGGGAAAATCTTAAGTTTGAAGTAGGTATGTTTTGAGGCTGGATTTAAAGCTGTCGTAAGTAGGCTTTTCACGAAGGGAGAGAGGGAGGTCATTCCAGATTGATGGACCAGAAATAGAGAAAGAGCGACGGCCAACAGTGGATTGGTTGAATCTAGGTATTCGTAAGCACAAGGTATCTGCAGCAGAGCGGAGGAAACGAGAAGGAGTGTACAGGTGAAGTGAGTTGTTATTGTTCTTCTTCTTGTTATTAGTATCATGATCATGATCATCATCATCATCATCATCATCATCATCATCATCATCATCATCATCATCATCATCATCAGTCGTAGTAGTAGTAGTAGTAGTAGTAGTAGTAGTAGTGGTAGCAGTAGTAGTAGTACATTCAGGTTGCAGCCCCAAGAACCACATGTATACAACTCAATCATCACAAAAATAAATGCAAACACACACACATACTTCTTTGCCCACGTATCTGTCTATGGGTCTGTCTGTGCGCACACTCACACAGATAGGCTGACACAGACAGACAGACAGACAGACAGATAGACAAAAAGGCAGCAGATCTTAGCATGGCATGGCGTAGCAGTGAATGGCAGGGCGAAGTAAAAGCCGTTTTAGTGTGGAGGTCTTCACATAAAAGGCAGCTGACACCTCAGGTCTGTCTGTCTGTCTGTCTGTCTTTCTGTCTGTCTATCTTTCTGTCCTTTTGTCTGTGTCGGCTGGCCGGCTGGCTGTCTGTCTGTCTGTCTGTCTGTCTTTCTTTCTGTCTGTCTGTCTGCCTGTCTGTCTGCCTGTCTTTCTTTCTTTTGTCCCCTCTCTTTGCCATCATTCCTCCTTTACTCTTCATCCTCGTCATTATCCTCTTCGCCGTCGTCGTGTCTCTCCTCTTGCTGAGGAGGAAGAAGAAGAAGAGGAAGAAGGAGAAGAAGGAGGAGAAGTAGTAGTGGTAGTAGTAGAAGAAGACGGTAGAAGAAGAAGAAGAAGAAGAAGAAGAAGAAGAAGAAGAAGAAGAAGGAGAAGAAGAAGAAGAAGATGAAGAAGTTGTAGTAGTAGCAGTAGCAGCAGCAGCAGCAGCAGCAGCAGCAGCAGTAGCAGCAGCAGCAGCAGCAAAAGCATAAGAAGAAGACTAGATGTTGCACCTGAGCAGAGTTAGGAAGCAGCACTGCTTTAGCCTTGTGCCAAAGCCAGGGTGTCGGGAAAGCTTTGAAAATCAGGGGTCCATTCAGAACTGTTTGTGGTCCATCCACTTTTTTTTCCTCTGTCTGTCTCATCTTCTGCATATAATGATTATATTCCACAGCTAAGCACACGATTCACATCCACACTGGCATCGCTTTAGACAATGATGTGCGTGGGGAAAAGAATGAGAGAAAGAGAGGAAGAAAGTAAAAAACAAAACAAAAACCACCCAAAAAAACAAAGAAGAACAAGAAAAAGAGACAGACAGAAAGAAAAAGAAAGAGTGAAAGAGAGAGAGTGAGAATGAGACAGACAGAAAGAAAAGAAAGAGTGAAAGAGAGAGAGAGAGAGAGAGAGAGAGAGAGAGAGAGAGAGAGAGAGAGAGAGAGAGAGAGAGAAATAAAGAAAAGAAAAAGAAAGAGGAAAATAAAGAGAGAAAAGGAAAGAAAGAAAGCAAGAAAAGAAAAAAAGGAAAGAAAGAAAAGCAACCAAAATAAAAGACAGAAAGAAAAGCAAACAAAACAAAATTTTAAAAAAGACAGAAAACAAAAGACAGAAAGAAAAGAAGAGAAAACTAAAATAAAACAAACAAACAAACAAAGAAACAAAGAAAAGAGAAGGAAAGAAAGAAAAGAAAGAAAACAAAAAGAATGACAAAAGACGTCCACATTGACGCTGCATGGCGCAGCCTGTACGGCTTGTCGCCTCTCGTTACATCCTGGCCTCAGCTTCTCAGTGCAGCCACAGAAATGACAACCTCCCCCCCCCCCCCTCCTCCCATCCACCTCCCCCCTCACCTTCCCCTTCCCCTTCCCCCCCTCATCTCCCCCCCCCCCCCCCCCCCACCCCCTCCCCTCACCTTTCTCCTGGCCCGATGCAATCCCTATTATAACAACACAGTTTCCCCAAATGTTCTTCCTTCGGTTTGTCTGTTTCCTCTCTGTCTGTCTGTCTGTCTCTCTCTCTCTGTCTGTCTCTCTGTCTGTCTCTCTCTCATTCTCTGTCTGTCTGTCTGTCTGTCTCTCTCATTCTTTCTGTCTCTATGTCTCTGTGTGTATTTGTTTCTAACTTGTCTGTCTGTC
>CM054134.1:118689346-118704346 GCA_028751875.1 Rapana venosa
CTTCTTTCCTTTTTTTTTTGTCTTCGTCTTCTTCTTCTCTGAACACAATGTAAAGTCATTGGAGCACCGCGCTGAATGTATCATTAGACAAAGTTGTGTTAGTGAGGAGACATTAGATATATAGGCAAGAACTTGCTTGAAAACATCTTTACAGCTTTTCTCACCTGACATCCAAATAAAGGATTAGTACTCATAACACCAAGGTCAAACCATCTCGTGAAAGAAAAAAATAATCTTGGTCATGACCGACAGAAAGATGGCTGCTTCCTGACAAATCAGTATGGGAAGAAAACCTCTAAGAGGTGATTCTTCTCTTATTTATAATTATACACTCACGCGGGCGAATATGATGAATTTGGAAGGAACGTACACTCCATCATTTTGGTCATAAGTACTTGTTTTCTTCATCATTCGCTTCCCTGCTTCGCCTTTCAAACTCGGTTTATTGCCAGTCCTCAGACGAAGTTAAAACGCTGTACGCCTTATTTGCGGTATTAGCGCCTGTGTTGAGGCCATCCTAGTTAACTTTTGGAGCAGTGTGTGAAGCAAGTCACTGGACTTCGGTAGTGTTGCCCGTTTCTGGCCAGCGTTGTCTATTGTTAACACTAGGGCCGTTCTTTCTCTTTCCGTTATTGAAGCCACCTTTTTGTTGTTGTTGTTGTTGTTGTTGTTGTTGTTGTTGTTCTTCTTCTTCTTCTTCTTCTTCTTCTTCTTCTTCTTCTTCTTCTTCTTCTTCTTCTTCTTCTTCTCTGTCTGTCTCTATCTCTCTCTCTGTCTCTCTCTCCTCTTCCCTCCCCTCCCTCCCCTTCATTCCTCTCTCTCTCTCTCTCTGTCTCTGTGTCTATCTGCCTCTCTGTCTGTCGGTCTCTTCTCTCTCTGTCTCTGTCTGTCTCTTTGTCTGTCTCTGTGTCTGTCTGTCTGTCTGTCTGTCTGTCTGTCTCTCTCTCTCTCTCTCTCTCTCTCTCTCTCTCTCTCTCTCTCTCTCTCTCTCTCTCTCTCTCTCTCTCCACACCATTAATTTCCCCCCTTGTCTTATTGTGTCAATTAAGAGTACTATCTGAGAAATGTGAAGAAGACAACGCACTGTTTTGACTGAACAAGATTTGGCTTTCTGTTGACGCTTTCAGAAGAGCTTGTTGATGTGATGTTTAGTTTTGTTACTGCTGCTGCTGATGGAACAATGTTACTTTGGGTTGGATAAGGATGTTTCTTTTGTCATAGAGGTGGCAACTTACCTCTGAACGGTGTTTGCGCGCGTGCGTGTGTGTGTGTGTGTGTGTGTGTGTGTGTGTGTGTGTGTGTGTGTGGTGTGCAAATTTATGTGTTTTGTTGTAATTCAATCGAGAAGATCGATTTTTGCAGGTGGGTGTAATTATTATGAATGGGAAACCCTAAACGCTCACTCAATATTTCGTGAGGTGTTTTTGACAAAGGAGTGTTATACCACCCCATTGATAAAGGATTTTGTGTAGGATTCACTCCCCTTAAAGCTGCCATAGCAATTTAATCCGCCATAAACAGCCATGACCAATCAAAGCAAGAATTCAGATTTGTTTTTATGTAATCTCTAGACACAAAATTTTCGTTTTTGTATGGCAGTTTAATACCTGTTTGAAGACCACTTGATTGATAGCCACTAGCGAACATTTTTAGATGCATGATTGCGTTAGCAATACTCCAGAAATGTGATTTATCACTATCAGGAGTGACTCCTGTTGCTCTGCGTGATGCTGTTAGCATGAACTGCCGTTGAAAAGCAAGTCCAGAAATCTGTTGACAATAGTGTTTATAAAAAGGAAATTCACAAATCTGTTGACAATGTTGTTTATAAAGAAGAAGTTCACAAATCTGTTAACAATGTTGTTTATAAAAGAAAATTCACAAATCTGTTGACAATGTTGTTAAAGAGGAAGTCCACAAATCTGTTGACAATGTTTATAAAGAGGAAGTCCACAAATCTGTTGACAATGTTTATAAAGAGGAAGTCCACAAATCTGTTGACAATGTTTATAAAGAGGAAGTCCACAAATCTGTTGACAATGTTTATAAAGAGGAAGTCCACAAATCTGTTGACAAAGCTGTTTATAAAGAGGAAGTCCACAAATCTGTTGACAATATTGTTCATAAAGAAGAAGTCCCACAAATCTGTTGACAATGTTTATTTATAAAGAAGAAGTCCACACAGTATCCTCTAGTACTATTATTTATATAAAAAACACAATCTACAAACCCTTTGACAACATTGTTTTCATTAGAGATTACAAAATATTCAAAACAATTCTAAAAAAAAAACCCTCAACATGTTTTTTTGTTATTGGGCTTTATCTCCTTTTGTTGTCGTTCGCTCACACCGTACGCTACCTGATGACAGAAATGCCCAATAAGCTTGCAGCTTTACCCGTGTTAATGTATTATGGGTGTGCAGGACGATGCAGGCTAATCTAGATCTTGTTGTTGTTGCCGCAACACTACTGCCACTCAAACCCTTCACTCTGGGTGGTAGGGGGCTGTGTGATTCTCTGCTTTGATAAGTGGCGTTGCCACGTCAGAAAATGGCGGTGTCTCTTTTTCTTCAGCGTCGTTGTGAATCACCAGCCGTCGGTAAACGGCTTTGGAGGTCTGTTCTCAATTGGAACTCCCGCACAAATCCTGACAAATGGCTGTTTGCACAATGGATGGTGTTTGTGCATCAGACAGGTGAGCAAGTTCTTCAGAAACGTTAGCAGAGGTAATAGGAGACTTTACCAGTCGTGTCTGTCTGCTTGCGTCTGTTGTTCCACAATGGGAGATTGAATTATTGTATTGGTTCGATTTCACAAGAGCTTTTGATTTTTAAAAAAAAGCAACAGTCCACACAGCATTGATTAGAGAGATGTTACAGGTTACAGGGAGGGGCTGTCTGATGTAGAATTGGAAAGAAAGACGGGGAGGGAGGGTGGTGAAGGATTGGTTCAGCTTTATGTAGGTTTTGTATTTTTGTTTTATATTATGGTAAAGTGTCAGTCTGCATGACTACATCCTGATTGTGCACTGTTGGTAGGGAACCAAGTGTCTTTGTCACGTGTCAGTGTCAATGTGTCACATCTGTTTTCTTTCAAATCAATGATACTGTTTAGAGAAGACAAAGGCATAGGCAAAGTGAGAGAGAAAGAGAGATAGAAATGTGTGTGCTTTTGTTGTTGTGTGTGTTGTGTGGTGTGTGTGGTGTGTGTGTGTGTTTGTGTGTGTGCGTGCGTGCGTGTGTGTACGCGTGCGTGTGGAAAGGTGCACTGTGAATTAAACATATAGACTGCTAAAATCTAACGTTCACACATTAAATTTTATTCTGCCATCACTTTGTGGGGAAAAATCACACCGTGGCAGCCACCTGCACATCGATCTGATGGCAATCATAGATAGGAGCGGACTGTGGGCAATAACTTTCCCCTTTGTCACTGCTGTGTGAACTGACAGACACTGCTGACTCCATGCTTCTTCATGCTATTGCTGCTGGCATTACCAGGACTGCTAGCTACACTAGTGTTCTGGGTGTGGGTCATTGGAGCTGAAGAGCTCAGAAGCCATCAATGATACATTGCTTTTAGTGTTACATCACCACACTTTATGGCAGATCCCTTATCACCACTGAGTTCCACGTTGTCGTTTCTAAGCCAGTTTTGTTGTTGTTGTTGTGGTTGTATTAACATCCCAGAAGGGATTTCCAATTTAGGGACTGCTGTGAGTCAACAGCTTTGCTGGACATTTATCTCTCTAGCAAGTGGGTCCAGAATCCAGACTTGTTTCTCCTCCCAAGGTTCAGCAAAGGTGAGGTGTTTGTGCATGCGACCGTTGTCCCCACCACCATTGGTTTTAATTAGTCTGATTCAGACTTTGGGGATGGTGTCTGAACGTAACACTTGTGTGCATGCGGGTTTTTTGTTTTTTTTAATGTTGTCATCCGTTGCTACCGATACGAAATGGCCTACTCTTCCAAAAGAAACTTGCAAGAAAGGGCAAGGCCGGGAATCGAACCCCGAACCTCATGGATTACTTGTTAGGCAGATGAATGTCTTAACCGTCCTGCCAACTTTCTTTTTGCCATGTGACATAATATTGTATCTTCGCATCAGAAGGTCAGCCAAGCTTCTTTAGGATGCTAGGAGAGGAAACAGGAGAGGGTCTGCCGTTGCCTTGTCTTTCTGAAGATGCTGGGCATCAGAGGAGTTACTGTAGCATCAATCTGGGATCAGAGAAGCGTTTGGATGAAATCATGTAGATTGCTTTCTTGGACAGATGGGACAGGAGTGATCAAGTCATGAGAAGGAAGAATGGGGGTAATGGATCTGGTGGAAGGCCTGTGTGTGAGTGTGTGTCTTTGTGTCGCACATGCATGAGAACATACCGTTGCAATAAAATGTTCGTGCTATTATGCTCTTGGAAGGAGAGCGGATGTGGAAATGCGAAGGGGTGTAAGTTGCAGAAATGCTTTCTTGTACACAGTCACATCTCTTTCGGCTGCTAGAATCAACATGGGAAACAAATCACAGCGCTCTATCTGCCCACGCATCGATCTGATGGCAATCATAGATAGGAGCGGACTGTGGGCAATAACTTTCCCCTTTGTCACTGCTGTGTGAACTGACAGACACTGCTGACTCCATGCTTCTTCATGCTATTGCTGCTGGCATTACCAGGACTGCTCGCTACACTAGTGTTCTGGGTATGGGTTATTGGAGCCGAAGAGCTCAGAAGCCATCAATGATACATTGCTTTTAGTGTTACATTACCACACTTTATGGCAGACCCCTTATCACCACTGTTTTATGATTTGTCATTTATGAGCTAACACTTTTGCTGGACATTTATGGCTAAGAAGTGAGCCCTGAATCCAGGCAAAATGTCTCGTAACATAGTGAGGCCTTGCCATCTCTATCTATGTCACTGAATCTTGCAGGGGTCTTTCTTTTGTCACGTGTGTTCACATTAATATTTGTGAATATACTATTAGTTGTTTAAATATGTTTTCATCACTGTAAAACATATTTCTTTTAATAGAGTTTTGTGTGAATGAGTGTGTGTGTGTGCGCATGCGCGCGTGTCTGTGAGTGTCAGTGTAAGTGTGTGTTTAAGAAGTGTTTTATCACGTGCATTCATTTCTATATATGTCTGTATTCTATTACTTCTTAGATATGTTTTAATCACTGCAAAACAAATTTCCTTTAAACAAAGGACAATTTTTAAAAAAAAGGAAAAAGAATTGAATTGAATGCCAGCAGAGGTAAAACGACAGGCTCAACCATTCTGTCTTATTGAAAGTATTCATACAAACTCTGCCTTCAGCTGCTATGGAGACTCAGTCTAGCATAAGCGTAATGATCATATTGATTTCACATAATGTTTCTGTTCATTTTGTTTTGACAGTTTAATGTGTTGTTAAGACTGCATGATCAGTGGCTAATAAAAAGTCTGTTTGTGCATGACTGCCTTGACAGTACTACAGGGATATGATTTATCACCAACAGAAGACAGTCTTGTTGCTGTATGTCCTGCCATCATCTTGAACAGCTTTCTTAAATCAAGTAAACAAATCTCCAAATCCGTTTTGTAACACAAGCAGAACTGAAAAGTTCACAAATCCACTGCTGACGTTATCATCAGGTTTGTTCAGAGTTCACCGAACAGGCTAAACAATGGGCCTGTATCTCCCTTTTTGACATTTTGTTCATATCAATGGGTGTCTGATGGCTGACATGTGAAAAGAACTTGCAGGAGAACAGATGCTAGCATCTCTGATGGGCACAGTGATACCGATTTCTCCTCGATGTTGTTCCCACAACAATACTGCCATTGAAGTCTTTCACTCTGGGTGGCACGTAGTTGAATGGGGGTGTGCACTCTCAAAGTGGCATTGACATGTCAGACGTAGTCTCTCTCTCTCTCTCTTTGAGCCTCTTTGTAAACGCCTGTCATCGTACGGCTTTGGTGGTCTTCTATGAATTGAAATTCCAACACATATGCAGACAAGTGGACAGTTGCAGAATGAGTGGCATTTCCACATATAAAACAGGGGACTTCGTCTCTTAAGACTCAAGCCAAGGTAATGGGAGACATTCAGTCATGTCTGTCTGCCTTCATGATATATTTTGTTCAACTACAGGAGAGTAAACTATTGCATTGCTTTGATTTCACAAAAGCTTTTGATTAAACTTTGAAGATTGATCATACAGGTATGACATGGATCACAAGATTACAAGGGGAGGCTGCATGAAGTAGAATTGATTAATGATTGACAAGGGTATTTCTCTTGTGGTTTGTGTTGTCATGCTTTGTCAGTGTGGATCAAACCATATGGATTGTGTTCTTGTAGTGGGGAAGTAGGGTGTTTCTGTTTGGTTTAGTGTCACTGTGTCATGTGCTGGGTTGGTTTGTTTTTCTTGTGAAAGTTTCTATGCTTTAAGAAGAGAAGAAAAAGAAGAAGAAGAAGGAGAGAGAGAGAGACAGAGAGAGACAGAGAGATACAGAGACAGATAGACAGACATAGATAATCAATGTGTGTATGTATGTATGTATGTATTTATATATATATATATATATATATATATATATATATATATATATATGTGTGTGTGTGTGTGGGAACGTTCTCACGCATGCGTGTGGGCACATACATACGTATAAAATGGAGAAATGATGTATTACATCTATTTCTGCTGCCAAGATCTGTGTGGAAGACAAATCCGCGATATCACATCTGCCTGCACATAAATCTGATGGCAATCATAGATAG
The DNA here is from genome assembly GCA_028751875.1 of Rapana venosa. Taxonomy (NCBI): domain Eukaryota; kingdom Metazoa; phylum Mollusca; class Gastropoda; order Neogastropoda; family Muricidae; genus Rapana; species Rapana venosa. The sequence continues at coordinate 118,696,113 of CM054134.1, forward strand.
GAGCGGACTGCGGGCAATAACTTTCCCCTTTGTCACTGCTGTGTGAACTGACAGACACTGCTGACTCCATGCTTCTTCATGCTATTGCTGCTGGCATTACCAGGACTGCTAGCTAGCTACACTAGTGTTCTGGGTATGGGTTATTGGAGCTGAAGAGCTCAGAAGCCATCAATGATACATTGCTTTTAGTGTTACATTACCACACTTTATGGCAGATCCCTTATCGCCACTGTTTTATACGTTGTCATTTATGAGCTAACACTTTTGCTGGACATTTATGGGTGAGGAAGTGGTCATGAATCCAGACGAATGCCACACTACATAATGTAATGCCTCGACATCAGAAAGTCAGCCAGGTAGCTTTAGGATCATGCTAACCGAAGAAACAGGAGAGGCTTTGCTGTTACGTCTGCCTGCTGAAGGCATTCAGCATCAGTGGGTTGAGCGTGGTATGAATCTGGAATCAGAAAATAGAACCTGGATAGAACATTGTAGACTGGCTTGTAGGACAGACTGGACAGGAATGATCAAACTGCAATAAGGAACAACATGGTAGCAGATGAGCACTTGGTGTGCAGTGTGGCGACTAATTGGCAGTCATGTATAGACCTGTTTAGCTGTTGAATCTTTGTCAAAATAGCACTCGCCTGAACAGTCTTCCAGAAAAAAGTTAACTTGAGTTTATGAATGAATTAATAATTGTCTTTCTTAAATTTCACAAAATGTTGAACTATTTGATTAACTAAGCATTGTTGAGAAGTTTTGTTGTTGAGGGTGTGTGTGTGTGTGTGTGTGTGTGTGTGCTCCTTAGTTAGATCTCCTAGATTCACCAATGGTCAGATGTTGGCGTATGGGACTGTTTTTGCCCACCCATAGGGTAAACACATTGCGAGCTTCGGTATAACTCACAAGTTGAAAAAGAATCATAGTTTACATCTGGGTTTGTCTTTGTTTTGATCAACTGCCTTCTGTGTGCAGACTATTAATAATGGATTACAAATGGCTGTCATAGACAGGAAGTGAGCGAGGCTTGTGAAAAGCACACGTGTTGTTTTGTTGCTGCTGAATGATTCTGACTGGCTGGCAGTCCTGTCCTGCTGCTGAGTCACTGGAGTGAGGTGGAGACAGACAAATGTAGCGATGCTGGCTGGTGTCATGTTGCTGACAATGGGATGCTCGTCCCGATATTGCCGCCATGGGTTCTGGGTTGATATGAATGCAACTGGCATAGCACTGTGACACAAAACAGGGGAATCATTGTTGTGTGCATTGTTGTGTTCATGTTTTATGTGTAGCACCGCAATCGTTGTTGTGGCATTGATGTGTTCACTGTTGTGTTCACTGCAGTGTTCATTGCTGTGTGCACTGTTGTGCTCATTGTTGCGTGCAGTTCTGTGTTTGTTGGTGTGTGCGTGACTGTGCTCTATCATAATATCATAACAGATTTGGGGACTTTTGCCATGTGAACAAAAGAATGAAAGATGAAGACAAAGTGAATTTTAGACAATGAGTGGACTCTGCACATCAAAGAGAGAACTAGACATCGTATGGGCGCTAATTGAGGTCGTAGACATCGTCCTCTTGGGCCCGTCTGCCCTGGACAATGTGTTCAACAGCAGAACAATGAATTGTTGCAATGGTCTGAGTTCAGCAGAGCATTGCACACACATGGTTATTTGATCAAAAAGGTTTTGTTTCGATGATCAGGCCACAAATTGTGGGTTGCGTATATTCTGGACTGATATTCTTAGTTCTGTTTGTAATAGTTATGATGAAAGTGACTCATTCTTTTATTTATTCATTTCATTATTTCATTTCAAGAATAATAGAATAAGCGCTCTATGCTTTTTTACATCCCATACCCGTGTACATGCTGTTTAGTTCATTATGGATTTTGTGTAATGGCTATAATTATGATTGGGAGCAATATGTTGTAATGTCAGCATCATTATTAGCTCTATGTATGCATTAGTTCAGTTGTATATGAATGAAGGCTATACACGGTCTTTTGCCATGGGTTGAATTAAAGGTGTCCCATAGTATAAGCAGCACTAGGCTTAAGTTTCTCTTAAACCACCCTACTGTGTGTAGGTAGCATGCATCAATGAATTCTCACCCCATACCTGACTTAGTTCTGCACTAGAAGAGGGTTGGTACTCATGTTTGCCAGCACTGCTCATAGACGTGGCATGCAGTTTACAGACTTGCAACAGGGTCTCAAACAAGAACAGAACATACGTAATTATTAATCAGCACATTCTTTTGTTATCAATGTTGATCTTGCTGCTGGGGTCACCCTTGTCTCCAGTCCTGCCCTGCCTTGTGACTATCTGAACCAAATTAATGATGGTGACAAAGAAACGACCATGTAGCTGTTCATGCTGCAATTCCCGTCATTTGATTTCCAGCCTCAAAGCTGCATCCATGATTGCTGGCTGGCATGAACGGAAACACTGTGATATTGTGACACAGGAAAGGTGCATCTGTCTCCTGTGTGCTGTTGTGCTCCCTTTCTCCCATCTGTCAGCTATCAGCCTTGGTGGTCTTTTGTTAACTGGAACCCATGGATAATTCCAGACAGAGGGAACAGTGGCATTTGCATATCAAAGAGGGCGCCAGGCAGCTACAGAATGCTGACTGAGGTGATAGGGGACTTGGGCGTGTCCAACACTGACGTGTGCCTTCACTGTTGGCACATGTCAATGCACATGGATTCGTCATGGAAATGACTGACAAGAAAGTGAGCATGCATAACCCAAAGCCGCTATGTGTTGTTCATGCTGATCCTGCTGCTGGGGTTACCATTACTGCCTGTCCTGCCCTGTCCTGCACAACAAGCATTGTAATCTGAGTCAGGTGCCTGTGACAGAAACACATGACAACATTGCTATTCGTGCCCCCTGCACAGTAACTCGATTCCAGCTCCAATATTCCCTGCACGGCTGCTGGGCAAGTATAAATGGCAGGATTGTGACATGGTGACACTGCCAAGGTGGCGGGGCCTGTCTGCCGTGTGCCGCTTGTGCTCTCTTGGTCTGTCAGGGAACGGCTTTGGTGGTCTGTTGTTAATCAGAACTCAGCCATGAATGCAGGCAGAGCCCCAGTGGTATTTGCATATCAAAGAGGGCAGCAGTCAGCCATAGCATGCTAACTGAGGGGGCAGCAGACAGGTCAGTCGTGGCTGTCTGCCGACATAGGCTGTTTTGCTGCAAAAACAAAGTGGAGAAGAGAGCTGGGCAGGATTGCATTGTTGTATTGGCATGAGTTTGGACAACCGTTGAATGAAACAGGGTTGACTGCTCCAGTAGGCCCCAATAGGACGTTCAGTTTACAGGAAGGGACTGCTCCAGTAGGCCCCAATAGGACTTCAGTTTACAGGAAGGGACTGGGCCAGCAGGTCTGAAGAGTTTCAGAACATGGAGTTTACAGGAAAGGACATCATCACTCTGTAGGGAGTCACGCTGGGTTCTGTTGTGCATACTTGGTGACTTAAAAAGAAAAAAAACCCAAAGTATCGTTTCCACGATCTGTTGTATGTCATCGTGTTGGATTAATGTGAGCAATGTCACAGAATTGTCATGGACTGTTCTCTCTGCTATGAACTGCAGTTAGCATCAGATTTTTAAATACATCAACAGTGTGGCCACATTGTGTTTCAACTCTCTAAAACCAACAACAGAAGAAAACGAACCAGAGTGATGACAAACAAATTACGTTGTGATTATCGGAATAAAAATCCTGCCAAACTGACCTGAAACATAATTGATGTCTTTTAAAGCTATGTGTGCATATCCTTGAGTTTTTGTGTGTGTGTTTTCAAAATAATTTGTACATGTTTCCTCTTTGGGTGGGCACTTTCTCAGCATGAATATGGGAAAGTTCAGAGCGAGCTTGTGCCTGCACGGTTGACAAATGTCACTGGTTATGGATCACTAACGTTAATTTATGGTCACAGACATGAAGTGAACATGCATGATTCGTAATAAATACATTCATGGTTTATTCTGATCTTTCTGCTGATCTTACTATTACTTTGTGTCCTACTTTGTACTGTGGTAATGTGAGTCTTGTGGTTCACACAGAAAGAATTACGTATTGCTGTTGGTGTCCCTTCCCCTGCAATTTGATTCCAGCCCCAATTTCGCTGCATGGCTGCTGGTTTAAATGAATGGAAACATTGTAACATTGTGGCACTGGTAAAGGGGATCTGTCTCCCGTGTGCTATTGTGCCCTCTCAGTGGACGGTTTGGTGGTCTTTTATCAAATTAGAATTCAACCATGAACCCACCAGACAGTTAATTTTAGACAAGGGGTGGGATTAGCATATACAAGAGGGCGCCTGGCAGCCATAGCTGTCTAACTGAGATGGTAGGGGACAGTACCCTGCCTGCCTGTATGCTGTTTCCTGTTAAAAAAAGAGACTCAAGAACAGAAGCTGGATATCACTGGGCAATTTGAGTTAGAAAACTATGGGTGAAACGTGGTGGACTGATTCCACAGGTTTGAGAAGAATGAACAGGGAAGGACACTACGTACAGGGGATACGGATGGCCGGTAGTATAGGCTTTACGGTACATTTGTGTTTCTGTTGGCTGTGTGATCAGTGATCCGTGGCTGATGGTTACAGAGTGGCCATGGACATGGACAACTGAACACAGCGCTGAGAGAAGCGCTAATGCCTGGCGGCAGGACTCCATGACCCATCTTCTGTCTGATCAGCGTGTTACTTTCCTCTCCATGTCATCATGTGTTGTTTTGTTGCACTGTGTGCTATTACTATTCAGTTAATTTCATGGATAATGACTGCAGCACCAGTGTACTGTGTCCTGTCATGCATTCTTGATTATATAAAAAGCAATGTTGTTTACATATAGGGTGAGACCATTTGTATAATTATCATCAAAGTAATGAAGCAATGTGACGGTGTTATAGTGTTATAATCACCGGTTCCATCTTGAATAAGTAGCAATTATTTTAGGATCCATATTAGAAATCAACGTTTGAGCACAACACACTTTTACCAGATAATAATTTTACTCTACAAAAAAATTCTGGCTGCAAGCGAATGACGATGTGATTATCAAAGAGTATGTTCCATCACAGTGATGAGACAGGTGATTGTGCCATCCTGAGGATGAGAATGAGGTAAAGAGAAGCGGGAATCCCTTTGGCATCGCTCAATATTTTGCCACAGTGTGTCATGGAGTGTGACAACAATGAACGCTCAGCCATGGAGCGATCTGATCTATTATTGATGATGATCATTCATCTTCATTTGCCCTGTCATGCGATGATACAGACACCTGCATTGCTTGAACCTGCACTGTAAAACGTTCAGAAAAAAGAACACGTCTGCATGTCCTCTCTCATAATGTGAACAGTAATTCTACACATTTCATCTTTGAGGCTTGACATTACTTTTAAGATGACTATAAAAGAAATCCAAGAAACATATATCTCCGAAGTTAGAATACGGTTACCTAAATGTCGGTGGAAAAGCGGTTGCGTACGCAACAATCTCACTAGTAGTGAACCTTGGGAGGGGGGGGGGGGAGTAAAAGGATATTTTCCTACACTGTCGGCACATGTCACTGTTCATGGATTACGAACGGAAGTGTGGACAGGAAGTGAGCATGCATAATCATCAGCACATCACTTGGCCATCATTCACGCTGACCCTGCCGCTACCAAGGTAGGAGGTGTCCATGACTGCCAGGACTGCTGCCTGCCTGCCTCAGTGTAACCCTGGTCGTGAGGCTGTGACAGAAGGCATGACGACGTACAGCTGTGGTGTGGGCCCCATTCTCCGCAGTTTGATTCCAGCCCCAATCCAGCCTGCAGGGCTGCTGGCTGACCTGAATGAAGGAGTGTGACATTGTGACACTGCCAAGGTGTGAGGGGGGGGGGGGACCTGTCCCTCTGTGACACTGCCAAGGTGGGGACCTGTCCCTCTCCTGTGTGCCGTTGTCTGTCAGCCAGGCAAGGGCTGTGGCAGTCTTTGTGCAGTGCTGCTCAGCCGTGACTCCTGGTTGAGTGACTGGGGTAGACAAAGGGCGGCATTTGCATATGAATGAGTGTGCTGGGCACTCACCACCGGATGCTGAGGTAACAAGAGACCCTCACTCCTGTGTGTGTGTGTCTGTTGGTCTGTCTGTTGGTCTGTCGGTGTGGAAGATGTTCAGCTGCAGAAGAGGGAAAGAATAAAACTGAATATTCTCTTTTGCTGTACAATTTGAGTTTGGAAAACTACAAGCGAGGGAGAGAGAGAGGGAGAGAGAGAGAGAGAGCCTATGTTTGTTCTCTCGCAGCTGTGTGTATGTTCAGCATTTCTGTTACAGTTCAGAAACTGTATCTTAGCGTCATTTACTCTTTGCGCATCTGTAAACTGCACACAGCATTGGATCATTGACACATCTCACAGTCCATCTTGACACACACACTTCATGGTCCACGCTGCTTTGAAAAAAAATGGTGTCATCTTTTTCACAGACTATGAAAACCCATTCATGGTAAATTGCTGTGTCATGTGCATGGACATCACACAAGGATGTGGATTATGGACCAAAAGAAAAAGAAGAGAGAGGTCACGACTGTCAGATATAACGCTTGTCATGTTTGATGGGGAGAAAGGTTTTTGTTTTATTAGTTGAGAACTTTGTTACTGCCAGGGAACCGTTTTATACTTGACAGTAGGCCTGTCAGGAAAGGCAGTAAAACGCTTTGCCAATGTTGCAGTATTTCTTTCTTTCTCTTTTTTTAATATATGTGTATTGCCAGTGTATTGTTCACCCGTATCGTGCCATCAGTCATAATCATCGTCTGTTAACTGTGCAGTATGAAAAATGACAGGTAATTTTCAGGGGGAAAAGTTCAAAGTAAAGCTATCGGTATCAGAATAATGAATATCAATCAACTCTTAGATAAATTGCCTCTCATTTGCTGTGTCAGGGCTTATTATATCGTGAATGTGAAAAATACATGGGGAAACAAAAGCCTGACACGATCAACACCTGCTGCCTTTGTCTTAAACATTTCTATCTTTTACAGACAGAAACAAACAAATAAAAAAACAATGGTAAAAAGCTAAAGGCGTCCCATAACCTATGTGGTCGTAGAGGAAATGAGGCATCAGAGACCTCAACTTCTCAAGGGGCCAGCATATTGAGGGCGGCTCCCATCTCCTCTCCCTCGCTGCTTTACCTTCCCTGACCCTAAAGAGGGCAGGTACCCATTTACAGCTGGGTGAACTGGGGGAACTGTACTGAAGCCAAGGCGCGCACACGGGTCACCCATCCAAGTGGTAACCACGCTCGATGCTGCTTAACCTTAGCTGGTGGAAAGCGAGTGCATTGAGAAAAGCAATAAAAAATAAATAAATAAAAGAAGCAAAACAAAACAACAACAACAACAACAAGAGCAACAAAATCCCACCACAACCCTATCTCGCCTGTGGCTTCACCGGGTACGATGTTAGCTGCCGCACCCAGTGACACCCTCATGATCCCCCTGCTCCATTTGCTCCACCGGCCTTCCCTAGCCCGCTTAATCCCGAAGACGCATGAAGTGCACTTTTGTTCACGGTCATGTTTCAAATCTTCTTGTTCCTTCTTCGCCGAACGCTCAGACAGCAACTCGTGTTGTCCGTCATATGAGCATCAAATGCGTTGCGCTGCCGTTAAGCGCCTGACCAGTCAGGCAGCAGGCCCTGCTGCATCTGAGTTGGGTGTGATGTTTCCAATAGAGATCTGGAGGTGTTCATTAGGCATATGATTTATCTATCATTACGTTATTGATGTAGACGTAGGCTTTATTTGTTCAGGAGTTAAGCCCATTTTAATTACGACCAGTTGGGTGTTTGTTTTTTTAAATGGAGGTGACAGTAATGCTGCGTTGTCCATAATAATTATACGCCACACCCTATCACCCAGAAGTTATTTTAGAGTTGTTTTGCCAACTGCAGAACATCAACAGAGTGTCCTGATGAAACGTGAATTGCGCGCTGAGTGTGTGTGTGTGTGTGTGTGTGTGTGTATGTGTGTGCACGCGCGCGCGCGCACATGTGTGTGCACTAGTGCGTGTGTTCTAGTATATGTGCGCGCTGGTGTAAATGTCTGATCATTCCAGACCAAAATCCATATTGTACATGCAGGTTAAAAACATGGGGCAGGTGTCTGGAACAGACTGATGCACTGATGTTTACCTTGCTTTGCCTCACAGGGGAGAGGTTAGGCCCT
>CM054134.1:118706846-118739346 GCA_028751875.1 Rapana venosa
GTTTTGCGTTTTTATCCCGCATATAACTCCTTGACAAACAAAACAAAATGAGACAGGGTCACACACACAGAGACAGAGAGAAAGAAACAGAGGCAGACAGACACAGACAGACAGACAGGTCTATAACCCGTACAGACAGCAGCAAAGACACCACTCGCCTCGTCTTCGGATGCTCCTCCCTCAGTTTGATAAAAACAAAATCCCCACCCCCACCCCCCAAAAAAAAAAATAAATAAAGAAGAAAAGAAAAAGATACAAATGAAGGGACTCTCTGAGCGAAGCAGGTTGTCTCCCTTCTTCCATCCCCCACTCCCTCCTCACCATTCCAGCCCCTGCACCCCCACTCCCCCACCCCCCCAAAAAAATCTCCTCCGCCCCCTCCCTCCCATCTTCCCTAGTTTCCTTGCTCAGCGCACGCGCGTTGTCAGGGAGACAGAGAGACTGGGACAATGGCAATGACAGTGGCAGAAAAGAGAGAGGAGGAGGGGGGGGAGGGAGTATGGAGGGAGTGTGTGTGTGCTGCGCGTGGGGGGTGGGGGTGGGGGTGAGCAAGGTCAGCATTGTTGGTTCTGAATGAATGGAAACTCCCCCCAACTCGCGCGCGCCGCCACACACACGACACAGGCTGTTGCGCGCGCGTGCACAGACACACGGATGCACGTCCATGTACACGCACGCGAGCGAGCGAGCGAGCGCACGCATGGCCACAGGCGTGGACCTACGCGCCTGCACGCATGCAAGCCCACACAGAACAGACACACAGACACACACAGACACAGACACACGCACACACTCATACGCACACACCGCGCACCACGACGCACGCACGCACGCACGCACACACACACACACACACACACACACACACAGAACACACACACACACACACACACAGAGGCAGGCCAGCGGGCAGACAGAGGTCGATAGTGATCGATAGAGGACTGGAGCCTCTGTCTGTGTGTCTGTCTGCGTGTTTGTTTGTCTGTCTGTCTGCCTGTCACTGCCACTACTGACTTCTCACTCTCTTCCTCACCCTCCATCCAGTCGTTAACCCCCTCCCCCCCCCCCAGCCCTTTTTTTCACCAGCGCCCTCCCCCCCCCCCCCCCCCTTCATTTCATCATGCCCCCCACCCCCCTCTCTTGCCTCCCCTCCCCACTTCCCTCTCTCTCTGTGCCTCTTTCTTTGGGTGTATTTGTCTGTCTGTCTTTGTCTGTGGTCTGTCTCTCTCTCATCTCTAGCTATCATCGTTTCTCCCTCTGCCTGTGTGTCTGTCTCTCTTCTTTGTCCACAAAGTCTGCGCTTGTATGGATCTCAGTCTCTCTCTTCTCTCTCTCTCTTCTCTCTCCTCTCTCTCTCTCTCTCTCTCATTATATAATATATATATATATATATGTGTGTGTGTTTTGTATCTATGTATATATGTATACAATATATATATATATATATATATATATATATATTTATGTATATATGTATTATATTTATATTATATATATATATATATATATAATTGTGTTGTGTGTTTGTCTCTTTTTATCTCTCTCTGTCAGTCTGTCTGTCTCTGTCTGTCTATGCAGTCTGTCTTTCCGTCTCTGTGTCTCTCTGTGTCTCTCTCTCGTTGTGTGTGTGTGTGTGCGCGCTTGCGTGCATGCGTGCGTGTGTGTGAGTTTGTGTGTGTGTGTGTGTGTGTCCGTGCGTGTGTGTATGCGTGTATGCCAGCGCGCGCGTGTATGTGTGTTAGTGTGCGTGCACCCACGCGCGTGTTCGGGCTCTTAATTATAGGTATGTGGCCCAAACTCTAAAACATAAAAGACAACAGAGCAATGTCGTTCCCTGTCCTATACACCTTATCTTCAGAGATTTTCTGCACTTATAACCGCCTGCTGTAGTTGGTTTTATACCACTTTCTTCTTCTTCTTCTTCTTCTTCTTCTTCTTCTTCTTCTTCTTCTTCTTCTTCTTCTTCTTCTTCTTCTTCTTCACATACATAGCATACATCAACTAAACTACACCCACACATATCTAGGAAGGATCCAGTATACATACGTGTATAAGTAATGAATGCAACACACACACACCACACACACACACACACACACACCACAGGATTTCTTCTTATATTGTTCCTGCCTTTGATTGCTTGTACCCCCCACCCCCCACCCCCACCCCCCACCCAACTACCCCCTTAGAGGAAGAAAGGAAGATGGGAGATGTACAGGAGCTGGAAAGAACAGAAAAAGTCTCCTCTCTCTCTCTCTCTCTGTCTCTCTCTCTGTTGTCTGTTGACTGTGCTGACGATCTTCATCAAGGGCGGTACGTTTTTATGCCAGCAGGAAGCAAAACAAATGGAAAACGCAAGCTGGGGAAAAAGAATCAGATGTAAACAAGAACACCAGAATAATAAAGGAACAGTTTTGTTTTTGTTTGTTTTTTTAGTTGTTACATTTCTTTTTTTTAGTTTTGTTTCAAGATAATATACTGAGAAATGGAAAGCTTTGTGGATCTCTATACTATTAACCCAGTTCGTTCTTGTAGAATGTTTATTATCCCAGGTCCTATACCATGTGGATTCTCTGTTAAAAACCTAACCTTAGCTTGTAGAAATCCCTATTTACCCAATCGTATCATGTCAAGTATTCTGGGGTACTCATTAATCGAATCCTACAGTACACAAAACAATACGGTATAGTACAATTCAATACAATACAATACCATACCAACACTTTATCATCTGAAAATCACGAGAAAGGGAGATCTTCATTCATTCAGTCTTGCTGTGTGGGATCTCTCCTGTCTTGTGAGTCCTTCTTATCCCAGGTCTCATTAACCCATTCCTACCCTTATAGGAAACCCCTACTTTATCTGCATTATCCCGACATGAGATCTTCACTTACTTTATCCGACACCATGTAATATCTCAGTTAAGCCAATTCTGTCATTCAGGATATCCATTTAATCGTGTCGTGTTTTCTTTAATCTCCATTGACCCAATCCTGTTTTGTTGAATCACCATTGACCCAATCCTGTTTTGTTGAATCTCCATTGACCCAATCCTGCTTTGTTGAATCTCCATTGACCCAATCCTGCTTTGTTGAATCTCCATTGACCCAATCCTGTTTTGTTGAATCTCCATTGACCCAATCCTGTTTTGTTGAAGCATTGACCCAATCCTGTTTTGTTGAATCTCCATTGACCCAATCCTGTTTTGCTGAAGCATGTGACCCAATCCTGTTTTGTTGAAGCATTGACCCAATCCTGTTTTGTTGAAGCATTGACCCAATCCTGTTTTGCTGAAGCATGGACCCAATCCTGTTTTGTTGAACCATGGACCCAATCCTGTTTTGTTGAAGCATTGACCCAATCCTGTTTTGTTGAAGCATTGACCCAATCCCAGTCTCCATTGACCCAATCCTGCCTTTTTTGTGATGTTCCACAGGACACCATGTTTAACTTCCTGAGTGAATCGGGAATCCGTCTGATATGATGAAAGTGTTATAGCTGGCCTCTATGAGTAAGGTTGTTTTAAGGAATCTGGTTTTGGTTTTATGTCATTTTATATGTGGTTGATGTGGCTTTTCCCGCAACACAGTGCCTGTTCTTGGTTGATCCTTATGGTTGACCAGGGTTTTGATACAGGGAATGGCAGTAGATTCGGTGTTATACACCGTTTTTAATCTGTATAGAGTTGCACAGTTTTCATCTGAGATTTAAAATGTTTTTATGCGACAGCCCTGATATGGCCTGTGTGGTCGGCGGGGCTATAAACAACAGGATTGGATTGGATTGCTTTGCTTTGTTGGGTCTCCATTGACCCAAATCTCTGCATGTGAAGTCTCCATAATCCAATCCTATTAAATGTGAGTCTTCCCTTCACCCATTTCAAACTTTATATAAAAGTTTGATGATCTCCATTTACCACCCAAAGACACTCAAATCCCAAACAAAACACACACAAAACAAGCAACAGAAAACGAAAGAAAACACAGCTAAAAATTAAACCCAAATAACCTCGAAAGAGGAAGGGAAAACGAACTCAAACAACTTGAAAATTCATCTTTTGTCCTAGCACATTCTGCCGCGAAGCCCTTCCTCTGCCTGCATACAACGCCACGTCGTCGTCCTCGTCCTCGTCGTCGTAACTAGCAACACAACAATCACAACTACACAGAGGGACGGACATGACAAACATGAAAAAACGCCAGAAAACTGGAAAATAAAAGGCAGGAGGGGAGGGGAAGGGGGTGAGGGAGGGGGGGGGGGAGGGAGCAGAAATAAAATAAAAAGTGGAGAGATGGGAAGCTAGAGAGGAAGATGGATTTGTCTTTGATGACAGTAATCGTGAGAGGACAGAAAGAGAAAGAAACAAACAGAAAACGACCGTGGCAGATTTTGCAGAGCACATAAGCCCGGAGGGGTACGGGCGGGAATCTAAACAGAAGCGGTGACTGGCACACTGCTTCTCCTACTAACAGATGACAAACACACACACACACATACACACACACACACACACGCACGCACGCACGCACGCACGCACACACACACACACACCACCACGACACCACACACACACACACACACAGCACACACACACACACACACATCACACACACACACAGACACACACACACACACACACAGACACGCACACACACACAGACAACACACACACACACACACACACACACAGACACGCACGCACACAACACACACACACACACACACACACACACACACACACACACACACACACACACACACACACACACACAGAGGATGCACCCCAAGGCGATTTTGCAGTTTTACCAGGGCTTGCTTGTCTGTCTTGACTGTCTGTCTGTCTGCCGGTCTGGTAAACATCTGTATGTCTGTCTGTTTCCGCCCCTCCCCCACCTTTGTCTCTCTGTTTTTGACTGTCTGTCTGTCTGTCTGTGTGGGAAACATAATAACGTGTCTGCCTCTCTGTCTCCATGTCTCTGTTTCTGTCTTTGTCTCTGTATTTCTCTGTCTCTGTCTGACTGTCTGTCTGTCTGTCTGTCTGTCTGTCTTCCTCTCTCTCTCTCTCTCTCTCTCTCTCTCTCTCTCTCTCTCTCTCTCTCTCTCTCTCTCTCTCTCTCTCTCTCCACACACACACACACACACGTGCATATTTACTCTTCTTCGTTTGTTACCTACAACAACAAAAAAGAGAAAAGCCCGACTGTTAGTTTTGTTTATAGAGAAACCAACTGAAAAAACGCAAAAACAAAAAAAATGAGAGAAAGAAGATAAATACAAAAATGGATTTTACTTGGTTTCTTTTGCTAGAATTGCTTTATTATGATCCAAGAAGTGCCTTGGCTTCGGTAAAGTCCCCCAGTTCCAACACCCAGCTGTAAATGGGTACCTGCCCTCTCTAGCGTCTGGGAAGGTAAAGCAGCGAGGGAAAGGAGATGGGCGCCGCCCTCAATATGCTGGCCCTAGAGAAGTGAGGTCTCTGACGCCTCCTCCTCAACCACCACATAGATTGTGGGACACTTTTACCTTGTACCTTTTTATGAAGGTTATGCTATTCCCCCCCCCCCCCCCCCCCCTTCTGCCACCCCCTTTACACACACACACACACACACACACACACACACAGACTCACAATTACAACGAAAAACCCTAATCCATCTCAAAACAAGTTTTATGTGGCAAAGTTTGGTTTTAAATAAAATGTTTGAATAACTAACGGACAATGGTAAATGCATGTGAATCTAACAGCACAATAACAAACACAACAACAGCAAATTTTTTTAAAAAGTGCTAAACTCGGCAAATGTTTGCAACAACAACAACAACAAAAAATTCGTAAGCTGCATTAACAAAATCAAAACGAGCCTCACATGAAATTAACTTTCCTCTTTTGGTTTTCTGTTAATCTGGAATGCATGACAAGTGCATTAATGTAATTTTTGTAATCGTGATGCTGGAACTGTGCTGAACAGAGAGTCTTTCAATCCGCTTGTCATGAAACAAGGGCTGGTCTTTCTTTACATACAAAGAAACAATATAATAATCTCATCCATGTAGCTGACGTGTATCACACATTCAGTTGAGGGGACTGTTTGGAAGGAGGTTTGTTGATTTTATTAAAATTTAAAAAAATACATTCTCTCTCTCTCTCTCTCTCTCTCTCTCTCTCTCTCTCTCTCTCTCTCTCTCTCTCTCTCTCTCTCTCTCTCTCTCTCTCTCTCTCTCTCAGTTGGGGGGACGGGATAGCCTGGTGGTTAGAACATAGCACTTCGCAATCTGACAACCCGGGTTCGATTCCCGTTCAAGGGGGGATATTTTCCCCTGGAGTTAACATCAGTGCAGACTCCACTCTCCCCAAAAGTCCTTCGGATGAGACTATAAACCGAGGTCCCGTGTGCGAACGCACGCAGAACATCTTGCGCACACGTTAAATCCTGTTCCGCTGTTCGTAAGAGTAGGCCAATGTGTACCGGTGGGAACAGATGACAGAATTTACAAAACCACATGCATACGGGGACTAGATGTAAAAAAAGCACACAAGTGCTTATTCCATTATCCTCGATATAAAAGAAGAAATAAAAATAAAATAATAAATAATTCTCTGTCTGTCTGTTTGATTTTGTTTTATTTTGTTTAAAACAAAAGCCACGTGCGAGTTTCTGGTGCCTTTCTTCATAGAATTAATGATACCAAGAATTGCAGGAGAGCATTTTACCTCTGTCTAATGTTATTAGTGATGGTGTTGCTGTGGTTGTTGTTTGTGGTGGTGGTGGTGGTGGTGATGGCTGTGTGTATGTGTTTGTGTGTGTGTGTGTGTGCGCGCGCGCGCGAAAACTATTAATTGTTAAGACTATTAATTGTTATTGGTTGCATGTTTCAGAATAGTTGAATGCAAGCGCTTTGGTTTGTTTTTACAAGAAATAGCGCTATCTATATTCAATTTATTGTCACCACCACATGTCACCACCACCACCACCACCACCACTACCACCACCACCTCCACCACTGTTGTTTTATTCTTTATATGGAGGATAATGGAATAAGCACTCATGTGCCTTTTTATGTTCAGTCCCCGTCTGTGTGCGGTTTTGTGAATTTTGTCATCTGTTTCCACGGGCACACAATGACCTGCTCTTTCGATAAGCGGAACAGGATTTAACGTGTGCCCAAGATGTTCTGCCTGCGTGTGTGTGCGTGTGTATGTGCGTGTGCGTGTGTGCGCGCGCTCGTGTGGCTGTGGGTGTATAATGTATTTATTACCAATTGCAGTTTGCTTGCACCCACCCCGCTTGGAAACAACAATATACCAAAAATGGAAAACTAAAACTGTGTAATAATGGAAACTCTTAATGACCAATTTCCGAAACAGTAGCTGCCTCCTCTGCTGTTTTGGAGGTCATCGTCGAACACGACGGACAAACATACATGCAACTTAATGACCCATATCTCTACTTCTCTCTAGTGTCCATTTTTTTGCTGAGTCTGAAAAACAAACTGCTCTGAGGATATACGATATTCCTATCTCTTTCAAATGGAACAATTAGCGTTATCAATTAACGGAAGAGCGCAAAGAAAAACGGACTCATTAAACCCTTCTGCGACACTGTGTACATGATTTCTACTTGGTCTGAAGAGGGTTTTGCAACATCGCTTCGTGGAAGCGAAAATGTCACAATCCTAGTTCTCTGATATCGTGCTGATGTGTTGTTGTTGTGTTTGAAAGTGTCATAATTATGATTTCAATGTTCAGGTTCTGGTGAGGTTTTTTTTTTGTGTGGGGGGGGGGGGGGGGGGGTTGTGTGTTTTTTTAACTGGTGGTATCATTTACGTTCTTCAGAGAGATGACAGAAAATGTACAGGTCTTTGAATGGTTAAAGATTGATTCTGTTTAATTAACCGATTTGTTTAGAACATGCTCCCCGCCATAATCTCTCTCTCTCTCTTCTCTCTCTCTCTCTCTCTCTCTCTCTCTCTCTCTCTCTCTCTCTCTCTCTCTCTCTCTCTCTCTCTCTCCTCTCTCTCTCTCTCCCTCCCTCTCTCCCTCCCTCCCTCTCCCCCTCTCCCTCCTCTCTCTCTCTCTATTCTCTACCTCTCTCTCTACCCATCCCTCTCTCCCTCCCCTCCCCCCTCTCTCTCTCCCCTCCCTCCCCTCTCTCCCTCCTCCCTCTCTCTTCCTTCCCTCTCTCTCACCCCTCTCTCTCTCCCCTATTTCCCTCTCTCTTCCCCTCTCTCTCTCCTATTTCTCTCTCCCTCCCTCCCTCCCTCCCTCTCTCTCCCCTCCCTCCCTCTCTCTCCCCTCCCTCCCTCTCTCTCCCTCCTTCCCTCTCTCTCTCTTCCCCTAACAACAACAACAACAAAAGGTAAGTGGGGAAACTACCAGAATTGGCATATGGAAGAAGGTGGGGCAGATTAAAAAAAAAAAGAATGTAAGTTGGAGTGGGAAAAAAATGGATTTTAAAAAAAGGGACAAGGTGGAGGGGTGGGGATGGGAGGGGTAGGGGATACCTGTGCAAACTACCTCCATCCTTCGAACCTTTCTGTCTCTGTCTCTGTCTCTCCACACCTGGTCTACTTAAGACTGAAGATTGAAAGGGTGTGGTGTTTAAAGAAGTGTGGGGGTGGGGGTGAGGGGTGGGGTACGCGCGCGTGCGCACACACACACACACACGCACGCACGCACGCAGTGTACATACATGTCTACGCATGCACGCGTGAGCCTACGCCTGTGATGTGAGTGTTGATGTGTGTATGTGCGCGCCTGCGTGCGCACGTGTGTATTTGTGTGTGTGTGTGTGTGTGGTGTTGTGTGTGTGTGTGTGTGGCGCGTGCGCACGTGTGTACACGTGTCTGCGTATGTGTTGCTGCCAATGGTTGTACATCAGGGCCTACCAGAGAGAGTGTATGTGTGTGTGTGTGTGTGTGTGTGTGTGTTGTGTGTGTTTGTATAGTGTAATTGCATGCCTACGCGCATGCTTGCATAATAGTATGGTTATACACGCACGCGTGCATTCGTGTATATACTCGGGCGCAGGCGTGCGTGCTTGAGTGCATTTACGATATTGAATTGGTGGGGAAGGGGAGGGGGGGGGGGGGGGGGGGGGGGGGGGGAGGGAGGGGAGAGGATGTCATCGGAGGGCGTATCTTTCTCCTGCTGAAGCGAAATCGGCGCGGAAAAAGCAAACACAAGCTGTGTGTGTGTTTTTTTGCTTTAATTTGGGGGCGGAGTCACCAGTGGGCGGGGCTTAGGGCGAATAAAGTGGAGTGATTGACAGGCGATCAGTTTGCCTACAGAGTAGTAATGTTGCAGACGACAAGTGGTGCGCGTAGCAAGTGTTTCTGTTCACGCTCTGCTGCATTATTGATCACTCCCTTCTGTCCCAATTAATCACGCGCGCACGCATGCACACGCCTGTAATATGTATGCGTGCGGCTTTGGCGCGCGAGGTTTATAGACCACGTGTGGTGTATATGTATGCTTGGTCTTTATATACATAAAAACAAATGTTGATAAAAGATACAAGCACAAAATCAGAATTTTTGCGTGTGTACTCATCACACACACACACACACACACACACACACACACACACACACACACACACAGTGCTTAAACCATCATCTGTTGAAAAAAAATTAACACACACACATGGGTGTGTGCAAGCGCGCGTATTACATTTCAAAGTGTGTTGTTGAAATTAGTTCAGTGTTGGATATGACATGTAGACTAGAAGTATAGTACATTTATGTAGATTGTGAATGAAGTAACATTGAGAGACTCTCCTACTTTTTCCAGTAATTTTTTTCTCAATAACAATAGTATTTGTATGCCTCTTTATTAAGTTCTCTGTGTGAAATTCGGTCTGCTCTCCCCGGGGAAAGCGTGTCGCCACAAGAGCAGCGCCACTCATTGTTTTTCTTTTCCTCTCTACAACTCTATTTGTTTTCCTATCAGACTGGCTTTTTTTCTTTCCAACAGAAGTTTGCCTGGGACAACTCTCTTGTTGCCGTGGGTTCTTTTACGTGCCCTAAATTTGTATTGCACACGGGGACCTCGGCTTACCGTCTCATCCGAAAAGACTATCCATCCAGACCACCATTCATGGTCTAGTGGATGGGGTAAAAGTTTTGGGCACAAGCGGGGATTGAACCTGGGCTATTCGCTTTCTGAACAGGTACGTTACCTTTAGACCACCGATCCACTAGCAGTAGTATCACACACAGAACTTGCTATTCACCTCTCTCCATGGTCGCTGTTGTCCGGTAGAAGCTCCACGCAATGCCACAAGGGTTCGCCATCTCTCTCTGTCTCTGCCGAGTTCTACCATCTCCTGTAGTCCTCCCAGACCACTGACCTTAGTGATGTTGGCAATGTAGGATGTTGGTGGTCTGCCTCTTTTCCCTCTGCCCTCAACCTTACCTTGGAGAACTGTCGTCATCAGGTTTATTTGCGCGCTTCTGTTGTGTGCCAGTAGGAACGGATGACAAAGTTTACAAAACCGCCTACACACATTGACTGGATGTAAAAAATTTAAAAAAAAGACAGCTCATGAGTGCTTATTCCATTATCCTCGATTTAAAATAATAAAACAAAAAATGAATTAGTATAAATAAACAATCCATGCTTGCCAGTTTCATGTAACATTCGTCTTTGCGCTGATAGTTTAACTATCATCATCATCATCGTCGTCGTCGTTGTCGTCATCATCATCATCATCATTATCATCATCATTGTCATTGTCGTCGTCGTCATCATCATTGTCATCGTCGTCGTCATCGTCGCCGCCGCCGTCAACGTCGTCGTCGGTCGTCCGTCCTCCTCCTACTCATCATCATCATCATCATCATCATAAATCATCATAAATCATCATCATCATCATCATCATCATCGTCCGTCGTAGTCTTGCCAGTCTGCAGAAATTGTTTGCTTGCTTGTTTGTGTTGTGGACTGATCTTATGGTTTTTTTTATACGCATTTCCATTTTCGTAGACTCTTGACAATCTTCTTTTCCTTTCAATGGACGGAAGACGTTTGTCTTTTTTCTTTGTTCTTTTTTTTTTTTTTTTATGTTGAAACTGTAGTCTTTTCCTTTTTTTTGCATTCCTTTGTATAAAGTTTTAACCGTACTGCCCCCTTTTTTTTTGGGGGGGGGGGGGGGGGGGGGTTTTTTTCTGTTGCCCTTTCACAACAAAAACACGCACGCCACCTCACGCTGCACGCACAACAGAACATCTTGCGCGCACATTAAAACCCGTTCGCTTTTCGGAAGAGTAGGCCATTGTTGCGGGTGGGAAAGGATGACAAAAAAATTTACAAACCTGAAACAGGGGATCGGATAAAAAAAAAACACATGCATGTTATTCCATTTCCTCTCGAAAAAGAAAATATAGATAAAAAAAAACACCCCAACAAACAACACATTCACTCTCCACAAAGGCACAAAACAAAAAAAACAATACACTCTTTTCTCACAAAACACAAAACACAAACAAAACAACCACCCACACCCACACCACACAACCCCCACACAAAACAACACACCACACACACACACCACACCACACACACCACCCCCACAACCCCCACAAAAAACACACACACACACACACAACAAAAATCCCCTCTCTCTATCAACCACCATAAAATTACGCCTAAAAGAGCAAAAATCTTTTCCCCAAACGGGAAAAAATTTAGTCTCCTCGAAATCACAGTAAGAAGAGGTCTTATTTTTGCGGCCATTGTGGCCAACAGGTGATGGCCAGAAATAGATGGCCCAAGTGAGAGCTGTCTGGAGGGGAGCCTATCCCTCTTCTTGTTGGGGCCTTAAGAGGGCAGCGCGGGCCAACCCTGACTATTGTGTGCGTCGGGGTGGGGGGGGGGGGGGGGGGGGGATAGGGGGGGGCATAGCAGTGCAGTTTGGTCCGTTTGGGGGGAAGACACTTGTCTTTTTTTTTAAAGAAAGGGTTTTTGGCCCGGGTGGGGGAGGAGTTTGGGGGGGGGTGGGGGTGGGGGGGGGGGGAAAGGGGTGGGGGTGGGGGTGGAGGGGGGGGAAAGTGTGTGTGTGGGGGGGGGGGGGGGGGTATGTGTGTGTGTGTGCGCGCACGCGCGATTATTTTTTTTTTTTTGCTATTTTGTTTTTGTTGTTGTTTTTTTGAAGGGGGAGGGGGGGGGGGTTTTTTTGGTGTCTGTCTGTCTGTTTGTCTGTCCGTCTGTCTTCTTATTTTTCTCGCTTCTATTCTCTTTTTTACTCTACTGCTCTCTTCTTTTCTTCTCTCTTCTCTGTCTGTCTGTGTGTGTGTCTCTCTCTGCCTCTGTCTGTCTGTCTGTCTGTCTCTCTCTCTCTCTTTCGCCCTCTCTCCCTCTCTGTCTGTCTCTATGCGCGCATATGGGCATATGACAAGACCAGATGGGCTCTCCAAGACCATACTGCAAGGAACAGTGGAGGGGAAGAGAAGGAGAGGCAGGCCGAAGAAGAAATGGGCAGACAACATCACTGAATGGACAGGGAAGAGCTTCTCCACAACCCAGGCACTTGCCCACAACCGCCGCAAATGGAGCCAGTTGGTGCAACGTTCGTCACTGCAGTGCCCCTACGACCCTGGAGGGGGTTATGGGAGCAGATGAGATGAGATGAGAGATGAGATGAAATGCGCACTAAAAAAAAAAAGCAATAAAAAAAAAAAACAACAACAATTCCGCAACTGATGACAAATTACATCAGAAAAAAAAATCAGCACAACAAATTTTGCCCTTGTAAAGATGAGTCCCGATCTGTCTATCCGTCTCTGTCTCGTCTGCTGTTCTATCGTCTGTGTCTATCTGTCTCTGTCACCGTCTCTGTCTATCTCTTGTTCTGTCTCCTCTGTCTGTCTACCCTTGTCTTTGTCTCTGTCTCAGTCCGTCTGTCTATCTCTGTCTCCACTCTGTCTCCATTGTCTATCTCTCTGTCTCTGTCTCCCCTTCAGTCTGTCGGGTCTGTCTCTCTCGAATCTGTCTCCGTTTCTGTCTCAGTCGCACGCGCGTATTGTGTGTGCGCGCGCAAACAACCAAAACCACAAACACCACAACACACACACCACACACACACCAAAACCCACACACCAACACAACACAACACACTCACACAACACACTCATACAAAACACACACACAAAACACAACACACACCACACAAAACACACAACAACAGAGTGAGAGAAAGGGACACAGACAGAGGACGGACGACACACAGACACAGCACAGCCCACATACACACAGACAAGAAAAAAGCTAGAGAAAGAAGAGAGAGAGAAGAAGAGAGAGAGAGAGAGAGAGAGAGAGAGAGAGAGAGAGAAAAGAGAAAAAGAGAGAGGGAGAGAGAGAGAGAGAGAGAGAGAAAGAAAGAGAGAAGAGAGAGGGGAAAAAGAATAGAGAAGAGAGGAGGAGAGAGAGGGGAAAAGAAGAGAGAGAGAGAGAGAGAGAGAGAGAAAGAGAAGAGAGAGAGAGAGAAGAGAGAAGAGAGAGAGAGGAGAGAGAGGGGAAAGGGTTTAGCTTAGAGCAATAAATAAATCTAAGCCCCTGCGAAGGCATCCTAGGGAGAGCATCAGGTTTCCTCCTGAACCCCCCATTAAGGGTCAGGACCAGGGGACTGCCAATAGCTAACTCCCCCTCCCAAAAGGGTGACCCTCATCTCCTCCCCCATCCTCCCTCTCTTCTTCCCTCCCTCCCTCTCTTTCTCCCCGGCCCCTCGCCTCTTTAACACTTCAGGGGGGCGTGACATTTCGCAAAGTCCTTTTCATTGTTTGGCTTGAAGAAGAGAAAGAAGAAAAAGAAGAAGAAGAAGAAGAAGAAAAGCAAGTCTAAAGAAAAGTAGAAAAGAAAGATGGTGTTGGTTAAAGATGCTGCAACTTTGAACAGGGAGTTGCTTGACTTTGTGAGACTTTCTAGAAATGTTCCATTCAGAACTTGACGAAAACTAGTCTGTTTTTTTTTTTAAGTTGGTTGGTGGTAGTACATTGGAACTGCCCTTCATCGGATGATTAAAGTGTTTTTGACTTGACTTGACTTTTTAAAAAATTATCAAAAAGTTTAATTTCTTTTATATCGAGGATAATGGAATAAGCACTTATGTGCTTTTTTACATCCAGTCCCCGTGTGTATGCGATTTTGTAAATGTTGTCATCTGTTCCCACCGGCACACAATGGCCTGCTCTTACGAAAAGCGGAACAGGATTTAACGTGTGCGCGAGATGTTCTGCGTGCGTTCGCACACGGGGCCTCGGTTTATAGTCTCATCTCATCCGGACATGTGACTTGACTTGAATTGACTTGACTTGACTTGACATACTGTTTCGACTGCTTCTGTGCTGTAAATCCTTGATTGGTGGAATCTCAGACATTGACGATTTTTTTCAAAAAATTCCAAAATAACTAATAAATGAATAGATGAATAAACCTTCTGACTATTGAGAGAACGCTCAGGAGAAAATCTTTGGCCTTTCACAGAGGGGGTGGAGGAAGCTGGTTGTAAAATCCTCAAGTAGTGCCCCACAATCTACAAGACTACAGGATAGGTGAAGATGGAAAACAGTCAGCTCTGGAAAGGAAGGTTTTACAGAGGGGAAAGCAGTTCTAAAAGAAGTTTTACAGAGGGGAAAGCAGTTCTAAAAGGAAGGTTTTACAGAGGGGAAAGCAGTTCTAAAAGGAAGGTTTTACAGAGGGGAAAGCAGTTCTAAAAGGAAGGTTTTACAGAGGGGAAAGCAGTTCTGGAAAGGAAGGTTTTACAGAGGGGAAAGCAGTTCTAAAAGGAAGGTTTTACAGAGGGGAAAGCAGCTCTAAAAGGAAGGTTTTACAGAGGGGAAAGCAGTTCTAAAAGGAAGGTTTTACAGAGGGGAAAGCAGTTCTAAAAGGAAGGTTTTACAGAGGGGAAAGCAGTTCTAAAAGGAAGGTTTTACAGAGGGGAAAGCAGTTCTAAAAGGAAGGTTTTACAGAGGGGGAAGCAGTTCTAAAAGGAAGGTTTTACAGAGGGGAAAGCAGCTGTGGAAAGGAAGCTTTTACAGAGGGGAAAGCAGCTGTGGAAAGGAAGGTTTTTACAGAGGGGAAAGCAGCTCTGGAAAGGAAGCTTTTACAGAGGGAACAGCAGCTCTGGAAAGGAGGGTTTTACAGAGGGGAAAGCAGCTCTGGAAAGGAGGGTTTTACAGAGGGGAAAGCAGTTCTAAAAGGAAGGTTTTACAGAGGGGAAAGCAGTTCTAAAAGGAAGGTTTTACAGAGGGGAAAGCAGCTGTGGAAAGGAAGCTTTTACAGAGGGGAAAGCAGCTGTGGAAAGGAAGGTTTTTACAGAGGGGAAAGCAGCTCTGGAAAGGAAGCTTTTACAGAGGGAACAGCAGCTCTGGAAAGGAGGGTTTTACAGAGGGGAAAGCAGCTCTGGAAAGGAGGGTTTTACAGAGGGGAAAGCAGCTCTGGAAAGAAAGGTTTTACAGAGGGGAAAGCAGTTCTGGAAAGAAAGGTTTTACAGAGGGGAAAGCAGCTCTGGAAAGAAAGGTTTTACAGAGGGGAAAGCAGCTCTGGAAAGAAAGGTTTTACAGAGGGGAAAGCAGCTCTAAAAAGGAAGGTTTTACAGAGGGGAAAGCAGCTCTGGAAAGGAAGCATTTACAGAGGGGAAAGCAGCTCTGGAAAGGAGGGTTTTACAGAGGGGGAAGCAGCTCTGGAAAGAAAGGTTTTACAGAGGGGAAAGCAGTTCTGGAAAGAAAGGTTTTACAGAGGGGAAAGCAGCTCTGGAAAGAACGGTTTTACAGAGGGGAAAGCAGCTCTGGAAAGGAGGGTTTTACAGAGGGGAAAGCAGCTCTAAAAAGGAAGGTTTTACAGAGGGGAAAGCAGCTCTGGAAAGAAAGGTTTTACAGAGGGGAAAGCAGCTCTGGAAAGAAAGGTTTTACAGAGGGGAAAGCAGCTCTGGAAAGAAAGGTTTTACAGAGGGGAAAGCAGCTCTGGAAAGAAATGTTTTACAGAGGGGAAAGCAGCTCTGGAAAGAAAGGTTTTACAGAGGGGAAAGCAGCTCTAAAAAGGAAGGTTTTACAGAGGGGAAAGCAGTTCTGGAAAGAAAGGTTTTACAGAGGGGAAAGCAGCTCTGGAAAGAAAGGTTTTACAGAGGGGAAAGCAGCTCTGGAAAGAAAGGTTTTACAGAGGGGAAAGCAGCTCTAAAAAGGAAGGTTTTACAGAGGGGAAAGCAGCTCTGGAAAGGAAGCATTTACAGAGGGGAAAAGCAGCTCTGGAAAGGAGGGTTTTACAGAGGGGAAAGCAGCTCTGGAAAGAAAGGTTTTACAGAGGGGAAAGCAGTTCTGGAAAGAAAGGTTTTACAGAGGGGAAAGCAGCTCTGGAAAGAACGGTTTTACAGAGGGGAAAGCAGCTCTGGAAAGAAATGTTTTACAGAGGGGAAAGCAGCTCTAAAAAGGAAGGTTTTACAGAGGGGAAAGCAGCTCTGGAAAGAAATGTTTTACAGAGGGGAAAGCAGCTCTGGAAAGAAATGTTTTACAGAGGGGAAAGCAGCTCTGGAAAGAAATGTTTTACAGAGGGGAAAGCAGCTCTGGAAAGAAAGGATTTACAGAGGGGAAAGCAGCTCTGGAAAGAAAGGTTTTACAGAGGGGAAAGCAGCTCTAAAAAGGAAAGTTTTACAGAGGGGAAAGCAGCTCTGGAAAGGAAGCATTTACAGAAGGGGAAAACCAATCAGCTCTGGAAAGGAAGGTTTTACAGAAGGGGAAAACCAATCAGCTCTGGAAAGGAAGGTTTTACAGAAGGGGAAAACAGTCAGCTCTGGAAAGGAAGGTTTCGCAGAGAGGGAAAACCCGTCAGCACCAGAAAGACAGGTGCTTATTTCTGTTGTGCTATCTTGTGTTGATGCTCAGTTCGGTTTCTGTTTCTGATGCTTAGGCACTATACAAGTCATTGGCTGAATGATTGATTGCACTGTTGTGTCTTTCTAGAGGACCACCAGGTTTGGTTGGGGTTCTGTTTTGCTTGCAGTATTCTGTATGCATGTGTTAAGATTGCAGAGAGAAAACCCTAGAGCTTTTTATCCCTGCTGTGAATATTACATAATTATAGTTTTTGCCATCTTGTGAAGAAATGAGAATTGGGGTTTAGCTTGGTTGCTGCTCCTGATGGATCTATGTGCTGATGTGTTCTGTTTATTCTGAATAAAGAACTGTGTAAACCAAAATAGAATTTAATGAGAATAGGCGTGACAGCAAATAATCCACAAATGAGAGACAGACAAACAGAGAGAGAGGGAGAGAGAGATATATAACGATAACGATATCGATTATGAAATTTTATTTTTCTTAGGGTAACAGAATAGAGAGAGAGAGAGAGAGAGAGAGAGAGAGAGAGAGAGAGAAGATGAGAGAGAGAGAGAGAGAGAGAGAGATGAAGAGAGAAGAGAGAGCATTATTGCTCGCCTAAAAACCCGACTTGATAGGAAGAGGAAATGATCAATGAAGAAAATAACCAGTCAGCAGGGACCACCAGTTATCCTTCTTTTCCCAGTCCCTTCACTCCGCACTGCTGGTTTCTTGCTTTGCCAGGCACAAGGCCTTCTCTGGAGCGGAAAGATCCAGAAGTGTGAGAACATCCTATCCTTAGTCTTAGATCAAACTGGCTGTGCCTCTTGAACTGAAATACTCTATTGTTTTGATAGCGCTTTTTTTGTTAATCGAATTAACTTGGGGTATTTTGTAGTAACACGTACTACTTGTAAAGAAATGCAATGCTTATGATAATTATGGCACTTAGCATCGTTTCAAAGAAATCGTTGAAACATTGAAAACATCGTAAAAATAAACATTACATTAAAGACTGTGAACTGGGGTCCCGTGGGAGAATGCGAACATAAAACCTTGTGCATATTGCATTGGTATAAGCAGCTGTGCTACTTTGTGCACAGGAGAGAATGAAAGGCCGGCTATGTCGATGATATGGATGGTAGGAATCACGCCTTACGTACATAAGAAAAGGCACAACATTTTTCAGTTAACTAGTTTCGTCCAAGACAGAATAAACATCTAGCTCTAATCGATGGCACAGTTGACAGGAACGTGCCCAGCATGCAATCTGCGAGTTGGAAAGGGATGGGCTCCGCCAGCTTTGATGTTTGTAGGACATACTTCTCAGTCGTCGAACGCTCAGACAGCAACTCCGGAGGCCCTGCTTGAATGTTTCAATGTGGTGCGCCCCCGTGACATTTCAGGCAGTTATTTGGAGGTAGGGAAACAATGAACATGGCAAAAGTATGAACATTCCCCCCCCCATGTAAAATATTAGTGATCATCGACCCTCTTTTCGATAGACTGTGATTTGGATTTTATGTCCATTAAGTTTGTGTTGAGTTCCTCAGCTAGAAGTCCGAGAGCTCACCACCACTGGTGAGGCTTTGTGTATGCAGCCTTTCTTTTGTTTTTGTCCACCGTGAAGGTGGATATATTATTATACCTGTTTCAGCACTTTGGAGTCTGGCAATGTTTGGGTATCAAGCGCTTTGATTTCTTTTTTCAAGATATAGCGCCATAAAGATTCAGTTGTAGTAGTAGTAGTAGCAGCAGCAGCAGCAGCAGCAGCAGCAGCAGCAGCAGTAGTAGTAGTAGTAGTAGTAGTAGTAACTACTAGTAGTAGTAGTAATAGTAGTAGTAGTAGTAGTAGTAGTAGCAGTAGTAGTGGTAGTAGTAGTAGTACTAGTACTACTAGTAGTAGTATCATCATTTTTTATCATCATCATCATCATCATCATCATTATTATTATTATTATTATTATTATTATTATTATTATTCCTTTGGCTGGGCGCAGGCTTTATGATCTTTCTTGCATTCTTTTATATATATATATTAATTTTTTCTATCGATTTATATACATTTTTTACAAGTTATTTTAAGCACTCTGTCTCTCTCTCTCCCTCTCTCTCTCTACTTCTCTCTCTGCCCTCTCTCTCTTCCCCTCTCCCTCTCTCTCTCCCTCTCTCTCCCCTCTCTCTCCCCCCCCTTCTCTCTCTCCCCCCCTGTCTTTCTGTCTCTCTCTCTCTCTCCTCTCTCTCTTCCTCTCTCTCTCCTCCTCTGTCTCTCTCTCTCCCTCCCTCTCTCCTCTCTCTCTCATCTCTCCTCCTCTCCCTCCCTCTCTCCTCTTCTCCTTCTCTCCATCTCTCCATCTCTCCCCTCCTCTCTCTCTCCCCCTCTCTCTCTCTCTCCCCTCTCTCTCTCTTCCCCCTCTCTCTCCCCCCCTCTCTCTCCCTCCCCCCTCTCCCCCCTTCGTTCTCCTCTCCCCCCCTCTCTCTTCCCCCTCTCTCCCTCTCTCTCTCCCCCTCCCACCCCTCTCTCTCTCCCCCTTTTCTCTCTCCCTCCCCTCTCCCTTCTCTCTCCCCCCCTCTCCCCTCTCTCTCCCCTCTCTCTCTCCCCCTCTCTCTGTGTCAGAGATTTACATAGCGGATTACCCGTCGCCTGCTGGGGCTGTATTTCAATGGATCAGACTGTCGATGTCTCCTGCCATTGGCTCAATATTGCTGGAGATCAAAACACACACACACACATACACACAAACACACACACACAAACACAACACACACACAAACACACACAAACACACACACAAACACACACACAAACACACACACATGCACGCACACACACAAACACACACACACACCACGATCACTCACACAAACACACACATGCACGCACACACATACACAGCACACACAAAACACACACACACACACTTGTACACACGCTCGCTCGCTCGCTCGCACGCACTCCCACAACACACGCACGCACGCACGCACACACATATACACAACGCACGCACGCATTCAAACACACTCACACGCACGCACGCGCGCACGCACACACGCACGTACGGACGCACACACACGCACGCACGCATGCTCAAACACACACACATAGACACACATGCACGTACATACACACATACACGCACACACACAACACACAAATACACCTTACATAATCTTTCTGGATGTTTTATTCATACACTGTATTTGTTTGTTTTTGGTTTTTTGGCTTTTTGTTTTGTTTTGTTTCCAGGTCATCAATTTCAGTATTTCTGCCAAATCTTTTGTCGCTGTCTGCTAGTCTTTTAATTTTTTTTCTTTGTTTTCCTGTTTCAGTGGGTTGTTTTTAAAGTCTATTTCCAGGTGTGCTTAAACATTAGTTGTTTTTTTTATTTTAAATTCCGCTGATTTTTGGAAAACAAAAAGTGAAATGTCAATTTTTGAGGTGTCTTGTGTGTTTATGTGTTTGTTTGTGTTGAGTAGAGTACTGTAGCTGTGTGTCTTGCGTTGGTGAAGATTTTTTGTTTAGTTTATTTTTAAATTATAAAAAGATTTTGTGTTGTTTTGTTTGCTATTTTCTGTCTGTCTGTCTGTCTGTCTGTCTGTCTATCTATCTACCTATCTATCTAAATGTCTGTCTGCCTGTCTATCTACTTACATATCTACCTATCTACTTATCCATCCGTCCATCCATCCAACCATCCATCCATCCATCCATCCATCCATCCATCCATCCATCCATCCATCCATCCATCCATCCATCCATCCATCCATCCATCCATCCAGTCTGTCTGTCTGTTTGTCTATCTATCTGTTTATCTACATATATTTGTCTATATTCATTAAATGAAAAGTTTGCTATTCCTACTTTTTTCCCCTTCAAAATAACTTAGAAAATTAGTAAACGTTCTTTGATTTCAGAAATGTGTTGTAAAGTAAACGACCACAAGTGGAAACTCTACCATTAGACAGTCAGCGTGTATGCTGTATTTGTTTCCCTTCGAAAGAGTCTTATATATGTTATAGTGTGCACTTTGCGCACTATAACGTTGGAACTTCAACCCCCCTTTCCTTCCCCCCCCCCCCCCCCCCCCCCCCCCCCCCCCCCCCCCCCCCCCCCCCCCCCCCCCCCCCCCCCCCCCCCCCCCCCCCCTCCTTCTAGAAAGAACTGTTCAACCTGTTAGACTCAAGTTTACAGTGTGCTGTTTGGAAAAACAAACCTCTCAACTGTTTGTATACCCATGGTTGTGGGCTGGGAGACCTAGCATTTCATCAGGCCTGTGTACTGTTACACCTTCTCTCATGTTAAGTGTCCAGCATGTCTTTGTGAGCTAGAAGACAACTGGGTGATGGTGTAGCTAAGTGTTCTCAATGTAGGCCTATTAGAAGCTGGTGGCTCAGCCTTTGTCAGCTACATTGGAGTCCTCTCTATTCATGGCCTGAGTCCTTGTGGTAGTCTAGAGTGGCCAGTCGAACAGTGATGTGGTAAACACTTCAGAGCTTGCTACAGCTAGTCTTATTCAACAGGCTTGTGGTGGGGCCTCTTTCTTGTTGAATAGCATCCCTCCTTCCCCCTCTCTATTACCCCCCCCCCCCCCCCTCTCCTCTATTAAACCAGCAGATTTGTAATGCAGAGACTACATTGGTTGATTTAAATTTGTTTGTCAGCTGATTTGATGTGTGGTTAGGATTTGTTCATCTCAGTTTCCAAATGTATTCATTGGTCAGTTGGTCCTGCAACTGAACCAACATAACAAGGGTGTACATGGCATTTTAAAGTCTTTCTCTTGCTGGCTGTCTGAGGCAACTTTCTTCTTGAGTTAGGCTGTGTGCTCCTGACAGAATGACTTAGAAGGAAACAGCAGTTTTGTTCTCCTGCTTGAGCTGTAAGTGAGAATTTCTCTTTTTGATATAAGTTGTTGCTTAAAAAGAGATTTATTAAGGAAAAAGCTGATTTGATAAGTAAATCTTATTTGTGTGTAGGCTACTAGCCGAATTTTGCTATTGATCGAATATTGTGACTAGTTCAGTGAAAGTGTGTGTAGTTGCTTTACACATGAATATTGGCTAAAGTCATGAGACTTTTACTATTTAATTGTGTGATCTTGGATTTATTCCATAATGGGATGTTCATGTGAGAAATGGAATTTTATGAGTAAATAATTATTTGATGTATTGATTATGTTGAGATGAAGTTTGTGAATTACACGATCAAAATAACATGGATTTGGTAACAGAGCTATTGGGATAGACTGCTATGGCAAGTTGAATTGAGATAAGAGTTGACTGCTAAAAGGAAAAGAGCTGAAGACTTGAAGGTTAGACCTGAATGAAGTATAGAACTAGGCCTAACTAGGCCCCCTGTGGTAATTGTTCATTTTAAAGTAGGCAGTCTTGATATGTAGGTGTGACTGGTGTATGGTTAGTCATTGGTGTCAAAAGTGGTTAATTTGTATGTGGTTTTGTGACATTCTAGATTGTGCCTGCTCTCTCTCTCTCTCTCTCTCTCTCTCTCTCTCTCTCTCTCTCTCTCTCTCTCTCTCTCTCTCTCTCTCTTTCTCTCTCTTTCTCTCTCGTGCTACAATATCCATGGGGTATGACAGGGGCCAATGTTGTGAAAGATCTTAGTAGAGACTAAGTTCTGTGGACATTATTAGGATAATGTCAGTTGAGAGTATTGAGGAAAGGATTTTCCAGTTATTTTGTAGTCTTCGGTTGTCTGATTTGCAACTGTATACTCTCTATTGGTTCCCTAGGATTAACTTGGTTTTTTGGTATGAGTGATGAACGAATTTGGTTTTCTTACATTCGGCTAGACGACAATGTTGCTATTTGCTGTTGTGTGCCTTTCATGTACCTGGTTAAATATGGATAGAGTAGTTACCTGAATTTTATCTGTGTTTCAGGTGTGTGTTGTTTGGTAGATAAAAATAAAAAGTGTTACCATAACACCCCTGCGTGGCCTCACATCATTCCTTTGAGTGTGGAGTGCCAGTGTCCTAACATCCCCTTTCCCACGAACCTAGTTCACCCTCCAACATATATATATCATGTTGCCGTGTGTTCTTTGACGTGCACTAAATGTGTGCTGCACTAGGTGCGTGTTGCACTCGGCTCCTCAGTTTATCGTCTAACCCGAAAGGCTAGCACCCAGACCATCACTCAAGATCCAGTGGATTGGGGAAGCGAAGAAACAAGGGTTTAAATGAGGATCGAACCCACGATTTGTCGCTTTTTAGGCAGGTGCGTTTCTTCTAGTTCACCCACCCACTACTTTAACACGTATTTTTTTCATAGAGGTTTATTTATTGTATTCATACCACTTTAAAGTCACGGTAGAATTCTCTGCGTGAAATTCAGCTTCTCTCTCCGGGGAGAGCGCGTCGACACAAGAGCAGCGCCACCCATTATCTTTTTTTCTCTCTTCCTGTCTGCAACTGTATTTGTTTTTCCCTACCAGAGTGGCTTTTTTCTATAGAAGTTTGCCAGGGACAACTCTCTTGTTGCCGTGGGTTCTTTTACGTGCGCTAAATATTTTTTTTTGGTAACACACGGGACCTCGGTTTATTGCCTCATCCGAAAGACTAGCTCCAAGACCAACCACCACTCATGGTTGAATGGATGGAGGAAAAGTTTTGGGCCCAAACGGGGATCGAACCACCGCGTACTGCCGACCCACACTTTTCGTTTTTTAGGCAGGCGCGTTACCTCATACACCACCGATGAAAGATGTCGGTTGTAACAGACACGAGGAAAGTTAAGTGGTAGTTGTTGGTGACAGAGTTTTGCCATTGCACTCCAGAGACTTGCAGAAATCCTTCTGGAACTTTCTCTCTGTGTGTATGTGTGCGTGGAAAAGATGACAAGTTTTGCCTGTTGAAGCATCCTTTAAAAAAAAAAAAGTTTTATTGTATTGTCCAAGAGTTGTTAAAACAATGCTGGCTTTCTGAGGGATACTTAAAGCACTCTTTAAAAAACTCCCTCTCTAACAACAACGCTGCACATATATTCTCTGTGTCTTGCCAATGCTCTAAACGTTCCTTTTGGGGAAAACGATACAGAAACTTTTAGGGAGCTGGAGGAGAGAAAAAGCAGAGGGACATTAACCTCATTTTTAGGACTGTAGTTTTGGAGACATTTTGTGAAAGGGGTGCGGGGGTAGCCTGGTGGTGGTTTAAGGGGTGTGGGATAGCCTACTTTAGGGCGCGGGATAGCCTGGTGGTGGTTAAAGGGCGCGTGGGATAATCTGGTGGTGGTTTAAGGGGCGCGTGGTAGCCTGGTGGTGGTTTTTGGGGCGTGGGATAATCTGCTGGTGGTTTAGGGGCGTGGGATAATCTGGTGGTGGTTTAAGGGGCGTGGGATAATCTGGTGGTGGTTTAGGGGCGCGTGGTAGCCTGGTGGTGGTGTAAGGGGCGTGGGATAATTGGTGGTGGTTTCGGGTGTGGGATAATCTGGTGGTGGTTTAAGGGGCGTGGGATAATTGGTGGTGGTTTAGGGCGCGTGGTAGCCTGGGTGTGTGTAAGGGGCGTGGGATAATTGGTGGTGGTTTCGGGTCGTGGATAATTGGTGGTGGTTTAAGGGCGTGGGATAATCTGGTGGTGGTTTCGGGTCGTGGGATAATTCTGGTGGTGGTTTAAGGGGCGTGGGATAATCTGGTGGTGGTTTCGGGGCGCGTGGTAGCCTGGTGGTGGTTTTTGGGGGCGTGGGATAATCTGGTGGTGGTTTAGGGGCGTGGGATAATCTGGTGGTGGTTTAAGGGGCGTGGGATAATCTGGTAGTGGTTTCGGGTCGTGGGATAATCTGGTGGTGGTTTAAGGGGCGTGGGATAATCTGGTGGTGGTTTAAGGGGCGTGGGGATAATCTGGTGGTGGTTTAGGGGCGTGGGATAATCTGGTGGTGGTGTAAGGGGCGTGGGATAATCTGGTGGTGGTTTCGGGTCGTGGGATAATCTGGTGGTGGTTTAGGGGCGTGGGATAATCTGGTGGTGGTTTCGGGGCGTGGGATAGTTTGGTGGTGATTTAGGGGCGCGGGATAGTTTGGTGGTTTAGCGTGCTGGATAATCTGGTGGTTTAGGGGCACTTAACTCCAGATCTAACAGAAACTGAAGGCAAAGGTTCGAGTCTTCGCTGAGATGTCTGTTTGTTTGAGGGGACTTTTCCCTTAGAGTTATCAACACTGGCTCTCACTCAGTCCACTACGCCCCAACTCCTTTGGAGGAGACTATACAAAACCGAAGCTCCGCGTGCAAAACATGTTCCACATACGTTAAAATCCTATCACCCACGTGTGGATGCTGAGGGACTGTCAGTATAAATAGCATCCCCGCCTTCTGAAAAGTCTGTGCTAGGAATTCCCTCTTTTCTGTCTCTCTCCTTTTTTTCTTCTGCCTTGTTCCTTTACTTTCTTCTTGTCACCTCCATCTTGTCTATTTTCTGCCTTCTTGGTCCATTCTCCTCGCCCCCCCCCCCCCCTCCACCCCCCCCCCCCCCCCTCCCCAAAGAAAGACCTAAAAGATAACGGTTGAGTCCCACGCCGTGGTTGGATGCGCTGGGCCTGACTTGTCAGGCGCTTAACGGCAACGCAGCGCATTTTCGCTCATTTGACAGACAACAATAGTAGTTTTTCTGTCTGAACGGTGAAGAAGAAGAAGAAGAAGAAGAAGAAGAAGAAATCCTATCTACCCATCAAGAGATGGCCGGCCATGGCCGATGGAATCGGATAGATGACACGACCGTACCCAGCATGCTTTGTGCTGGAGATAACGATGGGGTTTTCCTGATTAATTAAGCATGGCCCACGACACACTGCTTGAAAACCTGAACCACTCCTTCAGGAGTCTTAAGTCGAAGAAATCAAGCCAGGTCAAAGGTGTGAAGTCATTGTGGAATCTGGTTGAAAGGGGGAGGGAAGATGGGGGAGGGGGAGAGAAGGGTGGTAGGGGTGGTGGTGGAAGGAGTCGGTGTGAGGGATATAGATGAGGAGGAGGGAAGGTAGGGGTGTGGAAATCACGATAACGCTTGCAGGGTGTTGTCAAACATTGAAATTACGTGATAACCACATTTGCCGTTATTTTTGTGTGCTGCGAATATTAAAGACGAAGATGAAGAGACGAAGAAAAAGAGGAGGATGGGGAGAAAGAAGAAGAAGAAGAAGAGGAGTAGAAGAGGGAGGATTATCGATAGCAACAGCAACAATATCAGCAATGATAACAAACAATCCCAGAACTGGAGAAGGAAGAGTTAGAAGACTGGGAAAAAACCCTACACACAAACTGTGAATCAGAGCCGTGATTAAGGATGCTTACTATCATTTTAGTCTTGGCCTCAGTCAAGCGAAATGTTGTTTTCTAGAGGATGACAAGAGAGGGAGGGGGGTAGCTGAATAGGGAGCAACAGCAGCAGCAGCATCAACAGCAGCAGCATCAACAGCAGCAGTATCAACAGCAGCATCAACAGCAGCAGCATCAACAACAGCAGTAGCAATAACGGCAGCAGCAACAATAACAGCATCAGTAACGATAACAACCACCACGCACAAACAGACGCACTCACACACACACACGCATGAACGCACACACGCACGTACAAACACGCACGTACACACACACACACACACGCGCGCGCGCGCGCGCACGTACAAACACCGCGCACACACACGCACGCACACACACAAACACACACACACACTCTCTCTCACACACATACACACACAGAGGATGATAATAAACAAAACAAAAAAAACACATTACTACAACAATATAGCCCCCCAAAGTCCCCTAAACGTCCCAATCTTATTTTCTTTACGTCTCCGAACGCATCCCAGGAGACTCGTACAGAGGAAAACAAAAATAATATTGACCTGACAACATCTCTTCTGTGTGTGTGTGAGTGTGTTTGTTAGTGCATAACTTCTCTAAGGGGGAGGGGGGATGGAGGGGGGTGGGGACGGGATAGCCTGGCGGTTAGAGTGATCCGCTCGTGATCTGCTGACCCCGGTTCGAATCTCGTTCAAAGATGATTGTTCTCCTGGAGGTAACATCAGTGCGGGATGCCGACTCCACTCACCCCCAAAAGTCTTTCGGATGAGACTACAAACCGAGGTCCCGTGTGCGAACGCATGCAAAACATCTTGCGTTCACGTTAAAACCCGTTCCGCTTTTTGGAAGAGTAGGCTATTGGGTGCCGGTGGGAACGAATGACAAAATTGACAAAACTGCATACACACGGGCGGGGACTGTACGTAAAAAAGTACATAAATGCTTATTTGGTTTAAACATAATTTATTCATGAAATTCTGGTCAAACCACCAAATAAGCACTCATGTACTTTTTTTGTACGTGGGTACTTATTTCATTGTCCTCGTCAAATAAAAGAGTATAAATAAAATCAATAACATCAATGTGTCTGTGTGTGTGTGTGTTTGCAGGATACCCCCGCTTCGTCATCAACAACACCCCCTACACCCCCTTCGCCCCCTTCCTGCCCACAGCAGCCGACACCCTGCCCACCCTCCTTCCACCCGGCCCACCCGCTCCCGCGGGCGCCGACCCAGCCCACTGCCATAGGATCTATGAGCTGCAGAAAGGTAAGGAGAAGAAGGAAGGATGGAAGGATGGAAGGATGGAAGGATGGAAGGAAGGGGCTTGTGTGTGTGTGTGTGTAACAATAATAACCATAACAATAAGTGTTTCTGTGTGTGTGTGGTGTGTGGTGTGTGTGTTTCTCTGTGTGTGTGTGTGTTTCTGTGTGTGTGTGTGTGAGTGTGTGTGTGCGTGTGTTTCTCTGTGTGTGTTTCTCTGTGTGTGTGTGTGTTTCTGTCTCTCTCTCTCTCTCTCTCTCCTCTCTCTCTCTCTCTCTCTCTTCTCTCTCTCTCTCTCTCTCTCTCTCTCTGAGTGTGTTTCTGTGTGTGTGTGTGTTTCTGTGTGTGTGTGTGTGTGTTTCTGTGTGTGTGTGTTTCTGTGTGTGTGTGTGTGTGTGTGTGGTGTGTTTATTGCTCGTTTTCTGGTTTGTGGTGTGGTTTTGGGGTGGTGGTGTGTGTGTGGGGAGGGGGGGGGGGGTGGGTGGAGGTGGGGGGGAGGATGGTGGGGGGGGGGGGGGTGTTGGTGGTGGTGTGGTGGGTGGGGGGGGGGGGGGTGGGGGTGAGGTGTGGTGATGTGTGTGTGTGTGTGTGTTGGTGTTTGGTATGGTGTGGTGTGGTATTTTTGTTTTTCGCTGTGATATTTCACAGACACACTTTGTGAGTTTGTTGGTCTATCTGCCTGTTTCTCTCTCTCTCTCTCTCTCTCTCTCTCTCTCTCTCTCTCTCTCTCTCCTCTCTCTCTCTCTCTCTCTCTCCTCTCTCTCTCTCTCTCTCTCTCTCTCTCTCTACTCTGTGTGTGTGTGTGTGTGTTGTGTGTGTGTGCATGCGCTTGAGCGAGTGCGTGCGTGCGCGCGGCCCCGAGCATTTTGAAATTGTGTTTGTTAATGCAAATTGTATAGGTTACTGCTGATATTGTTTCATGAACAGTTTGTTGCACGCCGCTGTAACCGTCACAGGTTCATTAAGTTTTGAATCTTGTGGATGTGTACGTGCGTGCTTGCAGTGTTTATGCGTGTGCGTGTGTGTAACTGTCTGTCTTTCTCCATCTCTGTCTGTCTTTCTGCCTCTCTGTGTCTGTCTCTCTGTTTGTTTTTTTCTTTCTATCCATATATCAGACTCTCAGTTTGTGTTTGTGTTTGTTAGTGTGTGTGTGTGTGTGTGTCTGTATGTCTCTCTTTCAGCCTCTCTGTCTCTTTCTATCTGTATATCAGATTCACAGCACGCAGCACGCGCGTGTATCTGCTTTCTGCCTTTCTGTCTCTGTCTCTTTCTGTCAGATTCTCAGTTTGTGTGTGTATGTGTATGTATGCATGTGTGTGTGTGTGTGTGCGTGCGTGTGCGCGCGCGCGTGTGTGTTCATACCCACACGCACTCATAAAATGTTATGATAGAATGATCATGGGCAATGGTTTAGATGAAAGAGATTGATTGTGTAGGTCTCAACAATCGCTTTTGATTTGAGATTGCCGTTAGTGAGATTTTTGTGGTCCCCAAGTGGATGGTTCTGTAGTGCGATTTCCGGTGTTCTATAAGTGTTGAAAAGAGCAGTGTCTGAATGAATGTTGTTTTCATTCCTGGGAATTTGCTGGGTAATAAATAAATTTCAGAAGTGGATTCTGAAATTAGTGCCGTGATGTTTGTATGGAGCTTGTTTGTCCTTCAGTTTGAAAGCTCTGGTGTTGTAGTTGGGGTTGGCAGGCAGGCTATAAACCATTAGAACGGATTTTTTTTTTTTGGCGCGCGTACGCACGTTTGTGTGTGTGCGTGTGTGTGTGTGTGTGTGTGTGTGTGTGTTGTGTGTATTTTTATTATTTATTTCGAGGATAATAAAATAACCACGCAAGTGCTTTATTACACCCAGTCCCCGTGCGTATGCAGTTTTGTAAATTTTGTCATCCGTTCCCACCGGCTTACAATGGCCTACTCTTCCGAAAAGCAGAACGGGTTTTAACGTGTGCGCAAAATGTTCTGCGTGTATTCGCACACGGGGCCTCGGGGTGTGTGTGCGCGCGCGCGTGCGTGTGTGTGTAGGCGCGCCCTCGCGTGTATATTGGGATAAGCATCGTCAGTGGATTGAAGCGACACAAGGGACTTTCCCGAAAGACAGGGGAACAAAACTAAAGAAAGAAATAAAACTGCTATAGTACTAAATAGCAAAATAATAATGTTTAAAATCATCATACAGCTCTACGAACATGTCAGATGGATGGGGGGAAAAAACCCACACGACTGCTTTTTTTATTATCCTCTATATAAAAGAATAAATAAATGAATAAATAAATAAATGAATAAATAAGAAACCACCGACCACGAAAGTAAACAAAGAAGCATCATTAATATTCTACACTACTTTCAAACGTGTTCTCCGTTCCGGTTGCGTTCTGTTGCGATCACTTATTACAGAAAAATGGTCGGCTCCTGAGGAATAATAACCAATAATGATAGTAACACTAGTAATAATAATAGTAATAATAATAATAATAATAGTAATAATAATAGTAATAATAATTATAAGGGAGGAAGGGGTGTGTGGAATGGAAGGGAGAGGACAGGGGGAGGATAAGGGGGAGAGAGAGGTTGGGGGGGGGGGGTGAGAATGGATTGATGGGGTGGGGGTGGTAGGGAAGGTGAGGTGGGAGAGACTCATCAGCCCAGCTGTGCATGCGTGTGTGTGTGTGTGTGTGTGTGTGTGTGTGTGTGTGTGTGTGTGTGTGTGTGTGTGTGTGGCGCGCGCGCGCCGCGTGTGTGTGTGTGTGTGTGTGTGTGTGATATGATCAGCCGATGTCAGAGCTGGCTGATTAAGCGGGTACATTTACAAGCGGATGCGAAGTGATCATATTGCGCAGCCATGGCAAATAGTATGGCATTACGACGTCGTCAAAAGATTAGTTTGTGGGGAAGGGGGGGGGGGGGGGGGAAGGAGATGATTTTTTAATGTGTTTTTTTTGTTTTTGTTTGCTTTTTTATTTTGTTGTGTGTGTGTGCGTCATCTGAACTTTGACGATGTTATGAGACAACCTTTTGCCTTGATCTAGCTTTTTGTTTGTTTGTTTGTTTTTTGTTGTTGTTTGTTTGGGGATTTTTGTGGTGTTTTTTTTTTTGTATTACGGAGAGAGAAAAAACTTTGGGAGATATTTTTTCTAATACACAGAGAAACAAATTCGCGCGCGTGTGTGTGTGTGGTGTGTGTGTGTGTGTGTGTGTGTGTTTGTGTGCATGTGTGTGTGAGTGTGTTTGTGTGTGTGTGTGTGTGTGTGTGTGTGTGTGTGTGTGTGAGTGTGTTTGTGTGCATGTGTGTGTGTGTGTGTGTGTGTGTTTCTTTGATGCCATAAGCATGGACACAGCCCCAATAGGGTGCAACAATCAGGGGACTAACCTTGTCACCCCATCTTTCTCTTCCCCTGCACACAGTCATGCTCTTGTCAACAACAACAAAAGAAGCTGGGGACTGCTTTGTGTTATTGCATAACTGTTAAAAGCTATTCACACACACACGCCCGCGCACGCTCGCGCGTGCGCGCGCACACACACACACACACACACGAACGCACGCACGCACGCACGGAGGGGGATGCAAACACGCGCGCACACATGCACGCATGCATACACGCACACGCACACGCACCAGTAGGGTTGTAACAGTGAAATGCTTTTGTTTGTTTTTGTAATATGGAGAGGAAAACTCTAATTATTTAGGGGAATCATCGATGTCATAAGTCGAACAGATTGTACGGTCATGATGGATGACTTGCAAGTGTTTAAGGTGGGTGGGGGTGCGGGGGCGGGGGGGGGGGGGGGGGGGGGGGGGGGTGATCTCAATACCACTCCGAACTGGAGTATCAGAAGTACAGACTTTCCCCTTTAGTTTGGTGTGATTGTATTAGAGTGCCAGGGCAGGGAGGGGCGGCACCATCAACCAACCTTCACCACTACGACATAGCATTGTTTCCTCTGGACCCTCCCCATGAAATAGCCCTGCTCTCAGCTGGTGGAGGCAGGTGTACCGGAGAGGCTGGCTGGAGAACGAACTCGTGATCTGCTGACCCGGGTTCGAATCCCGTTCAAGAGGATTTTTCCTCTGGAGTTAACACCAGTTTCAACTCCACTCTCCTCAAAAGTCCTTCGGATGAGACTATAAACCGAGGGCCCGTGTGCGAACGCACGCAGAACATCTTGCGCACACGTTAAAACCCGTTCCGCTTCTCGAAAGAGTAGACCATTGTGTGCCGGTGGGAATGGATGACGACATTTACAAAACTGCATACACACGGGGACTGGATGTAAAGCAAGAACATGAGTGCTTATTCCAGTACCTTCGAAATAAAAGAGTAAAATAAAGTAGCTAAAAACATTCTGAGGACGCAGGCTTTAGAAGCATCAGTGATGCCACTCATTCTTTGTTAGGTATAATCCTAACGGACGACCATCACTTTAGATATGGGTAGACGATGCAAGCTAGTAGCCGTGATGGGAAGTCTTCTGTATGTCACATGTAACTACAAGTCGATAAACGAAGGTAGGCAAACTTGTTCCTGCGTGACAATCTAGCCAAGAGTGTTTAAAAAAGTTTTCTTACCAAGTGGTTTTTCAAGTTTTCTATGTTCTTGGTGGATGTACGCTTATCAGTTAGAACTGAAAGTTTACTTTCTATGGATGCAATGGAAGCTAGTTTTTTGTTTTTTGTTTTTTTGGTAGCCTCACTAAGAGAAGAAGAGGTGAACTTTACAACCTGAAAACTTTACACACACAGGAAATAAAGCTGGGAAAACCCCCCCAACATGGTATACGACCCAAGCGAGCCTGCAATCCTTGCAGATTGATACAACAGGCTGATTTACAACTTGACTTTTAAACAGTTTGTAAATGGAGAATAAGGTATAAAGGGGCTTGGGTTGGTTTTTTTAACATCCTCTACGGGGTGTCATTTGAAACGGAGCACACTTTAGTGTGTCCTGAAAAAGGATGCCGGCCATTGGGGAAGGGGATCTTCAGCAACTGGGGCAGAAGGGGGGTGGGGTTCCGGGGCGTCTGCGCCAGAGCGAGCGACAGTTTTATAGTGCACTAGCAAGCGCCTGTCTCCTCCCGCCTGAAATGGAACTCCGCAACTGATGACCTGCTGGAG
>CM054134.1:118754346-118769346 GCA_028751875.1 Rapana venosa
TACACACCACACACACACACACACACACACACACACACACACACACACACACACACACACACAC
Source organism: Rapana venosa (assembly GCA_028751875.1). Taxonomy (NCBI): domain Eukaryota; kingdom Metazoa; phylum Mollusca; class Gastropoda; order Neogastropoda; family Muricidae; genus Rapana; species Rapana venosa. Next base: position 118,754,411 of record CM054134.1, read on the forward strand.
AGAAATCGTGTTAGCAGCCCAAATATCCAGAAATAAACGGGCCAAAAATAGTCAGATAGCTGGGTGGGTGGACAGATGAAAACGGGAAAGGTTGCATAAAAAGTGTGCAGCGACGAAGCTTAATTGATAGACAGACATATGGTGCAGGAATTAGTTATCTACAGGGGCTGGGAGGGGGGGGAGGGGGGGGGGGGTGTTGTAGAGGTGGTGGTGTGGGGGGTGGGGATGGAAGGTGAGCATTTCCAACTCAGAGAAATAACTGATAATTATTGTTAGTGTGTGATATTTTTTTCTCTGCCTTGTGTGGGTTTTTTTTTTCATTTTTGAGATCACAAAATTACTCTGTGTGTGTGTGTGTGGGGGGGGGGGGTAATGTGTGTGTGTTTCGTGTGTGTGCATCTCTCCCCTCCTCCTCCTCCTCCCTCTCTCTCCCCTCCCCCCTCCCCCCCCCTCCTCTTCTCCCCTCTCTCTCTTTCTCTGGTCTTACATACAAGTTTGATGTTTTCTTCATTGCAAGTATAGAATCCAGCCACTATCGGCTGTGCTTTGGCCACAATAAAGAGGGCAGCGGACACATTTTGGAGGGTGATAAGTTAAGACAAGAGTGATGTTTTACAGCGCTATACGGTGGCTTACATTTATGGATATTTTCAGTTCATATCCTTTGTTCCCTTTCCTCCCGCACCCCCACCACCACGATAAACCCAGGTCACCTAGGTGGACATTAAAAAAAAGCACGCACACACACAAAATCCAAAGAAAACCCTCCCAAAAAACAACAAAAACGGAAACAAAAATAAACAAAGCAAACAAAACAGCAAAACAAACAATAAAAAAAAAAAGAAAAAAGCCCCAAAAACCAAAACCCTACTCCTAACCAAAAACCCAACCCCATCTAACAACAACAACAGGAGCAACAACTAAAACCAAACCAAGAACCAGAACCACCCACCAAATGCAAACCAGTAATCAAATTTTAAACAACCAAGAAAACCACTACAAACATAACGAAAAAACAAACAAACAAAAATACGGAACAATACAAAAAGCAAACAAACCAACAACCCCACTGCAACCAACATTTAAAAAAAAAGTTATCCCGAGCAACACATTGCAAGAAACTCCTCACGAAAGCAGGGAGAAAAAAAACAACAAAAAATAAAGAGTGGCGCCGTCCTATGGTTACACCCTCCTCCCCCCCTCCCATGCAATAAAATCTGCTGCGACACTCCAATGCTAGTTGCTTTTTTAGTGTTAATTTTAATTTTTAGAGAAAGCATCTAATCACGCTGCCTAAGTCTCAATTTCGGGTGGGTGTTGTCCCTCTGAAAAACTCGAGCCCTGCCCTGCCCTGCCCTGCCCTGCCCTGCTCTCTCTCTCTCTCTCTCTCTCTCTCTCTCTCTCTTCTCTCTCTCTCTCTCTCTCTCTCTCTCTCTCTCTCTCTCTCTCTCTCTCTCATTGAGTTCTGTTCATTAGAGGCTGAGTGGTGTGGTCTGAGTCCTAGTCTTGGGAATGAAAGCTAACAGTAACAGGAATTATTTTTGGTTGTTTTTGGAATTGCAGCTAATGGCTTGGGGCACGGTAAAAAGTGATGCCTGAAAGAGAAGAAAAGTACAGTCCATGCCGTGATTTTATGTGTGTGTGTGTGTGTGTGTGTGTGTGTGTGTGTGTGTGTGTGTGTGTGTATGTTGTTATTATTATTTGTGATCTATCTCTATGTCTTTCTACCGTCTGTCTTTTTTCTGTCTGTCGTCTGTCTGTCTGTCTTTCTTTCCATCTATCTATCTATCTATCTATCTATCTATCTATCTATCTATCTATCTATCTATCTATCTAACTCTATCTCTTATCTCTCTATCTGTCTGTCTATCTCTCTGTATCTGTCTGTGTGTTTTTAAAGATATGTCTAACAGAATTAATTTGCGTCTGTGCAGTAATTAAAAAAAAGAGAACAACCAGACCACAGCAATTTGCATAGTGGTAATAATTTCAAAGAACATTTAAATTACAGTTCATGTAGATAGACAGTGGGGTAACTGAAAAAAACGAGTCTTGACTCTGCAATTTGAATAGTTTTAATCATTTTTGGAAAAAGCTGTTCCGATATTGAAAAAAATATACGGCTGAAAAGGAGTCGCGATGAAGTATTTATTATTCTAATACATGCGCACGCGCACGCGCGCACACACACACACACACACACACAGGCGCGTGTGCAACGCGCGCACACACACAGTCAAAATAATTATTAGAAAATTAACTGCAAATAAATCATAATAGACTGCCATTAAGATTTATTCCATTCAACTTGCATTAAAAAAAAATCTGCTGTTGAATTGTGTGCTCATACCATTGACGTACCTGTATGATATTGTATTTGCGTTGTCACGCGCGCGCGCGCGTGTGTGTGTGTGTTTCGTTTCATTCTTTTGTTTCGAGGATAATGGAATAAGCACTCATGTGATTTTTTGCACCCAGTCCCCGTGTGTATGCAGTTTGTAAATTTTGTCATCCGTTCCCACGCACACAATGGTCTACTCTTCCGAAAAGCGGAACGGGTTTTAACGTGTGCGCAAGATGTTCTGCGTGCGTTCGCACACGGGACTTCGGTTTATAGTCTCATCCGAAGGACTTTTGGGGAGAGTGGAGTCGGCACTAATGTTAACTCCAGGGGAAAATATCCCCTTGAACGGGAATCGAACCTGGGTCGTCAGATTGCGAGCGCAATGTTCTAACCACTAGGCTATCCCGTCCCGTTGTGTGTGTGTGTGTGTGTGTGAGTGTGTGTGTGTGTGTGTTTGTGTGTGTGTGTGTGTGTGTGTGATTATTGACCATTCCCCTGCTTCAACACCGGAGGCGGGTCGCTTGCAATATGCACTTCGGCCCACGCATCATATTCATCGATCACTGTAAGATCATAACTGCACAAAAGATGAGAGAATCGTCCGTATGTTTTTTGTTTTGTTTTTTGTTTAAAAAAAATTCGCCTTGAAGGTAGCTGTACTTTGACTTCAGAGGATTCCCCTCCCCCCCTTTTTTGGTGAAAAATAAGTGTCTTTACCTTGAAGCTTTGTCACGATCATAGACGAAAGACGTTTCAAAGTATATACCAGCATTGTGATGTGACCTGGTCATTTCACTTACGTCAACTGATCAATATTTTGGTCTGTGTCAAAATTGGCATTTGTAAGAAAGCTGAAACGTTTTTCCAGTACATGTAAGCATTTCTTCCCTTTGAGTAAAATCCATGTTATGTGTTTTCGGTGAAGGTTGGAAATTGGATGAAAATTGTTAAGTGCATTGCTTATAAAGTCGAAACAGTCATCAGATAATACTGGAAATGATGCAGTAGCCGACAACAAAGCAAAAACAATCATTTATTGAAAAGCAAAACAGGCAAAAAAACCAAAGAAACATCTACGCAAAAATAAGAAAAAAAAGCCACCCCCAACAAACAAAAACAAACAAAAAATCATGTTGACACGCAAATCGCTCATATAATATACAGTTGAGACCTACTAAAATCATGGCACAGTAATATAATGGTCAAAAGAAACGTACTCAAAACATCGGATACAGCAATCGATATTCTCTAGTCATTGATTCAAGTGGAAAAGCCATCCCCAAAGGGAAAAAACAAATAACCCAACCAAGCAAGTACAGGCAACAGAGACTATGAACACAATGGGATTCAAAGTTCAAGGCAGTAGGACCAGAAAGAACACTTGTGATGCTGCCCCCTCCCCCCTTTCCCCCCCCCCCCCCCCCCCCCCCCCCCCCCCCCCCCCCCCCCCCCCCCCCCCCCTCAAAAAAAGAAGGCTAGAATACATCGTGAACCTTGTGAGTCATTGTGATAATAGACAGGAAACACCCTCTGTGTGTGTGTGTGTGTGTGTGTGTGTGTGTGTGTGTGCGTGCGTGTTCATGTCAGTTACAAACGGTTGTTTATCATCATCATCATCATCGTCGTCGTCATCATCATTGTTTTTGTCGTCGGCTAATCTGATGGTGATGTGATGATAACGATAACTATTTCATTTTGTTGCTAATTTGGTTCGGTGCTCGGCTAGAACTGCAAGGTTTACCAAAGGTGAAGTTGCCTCTGCGACCGTTTGCATCGTCCCCCTCCCCCCTCTCCCCCCTCCCCCCTCTCCCCCAATCGAGGTAGCGGAATTCCTTCGGGGATGGTATTCTGACCATTGTCATTGATTTGTAATAGTAGAGGTTGTCGTCGTTGTCATTGTGGTAATAGTTGTGGTCTATAATTATTCACCCGGATCTCTGATGTCATAAGAAAAAAACGAACATGTGCAAGATCAGTGCAGGATGCAGAAGTGATCAGAGAATGATAAACATCATTTTCTATGAAAATCGAGAAATTAAAAAAAAATTATTTAGTCCAAATCTGTCAGCATTATTGATGTATGTTTATACCTCAAGATGCGCGTAATTCGTCTTAACGCTGCTGTTTATTCAATTTGGGTCAGGATCATTCTTGTACTCGTTATTCAGAGTGTGGAGAGGGAAAATTGGAAATAATATAGAACGTGTGTGTGTGTGTGTGTGTGTGTGTGTGTGTGTGTGTGTGTGTGTGTGTGTGTGTGTGTGTGTGTGTGTGAGAGAGAGAGGAGAGAGAGAGAGAGAGAGAGAGAGAGAGAGACGATAATGATAACGAATTTTTTTTTCTGAAGGTAATAGAATGAGTATGAGACTCTTTTTTACACACACACACACACACACACACACACACACACACACACACACACACACACACACACACACACACTCTGTACTTGTCTTCCCTGTAATGAGGATGTTTAATCAATGTGGCTCTGGTGGGAGGAGTTACAGTGTGAGATGTATGCAGCAGAGTAGGCGTGCATTTCTTTTACTGAGTGTAATTGCTTTTTGGTTGTTGTTTTCAGTGGGATGATATAGTGCATCATAATCATTGATGATGTTGCTCTTATTGCATAACACGTTTTTATAATTATTTTGTGCCTCGTCATGTGTGTATGTGCGCGCTGTTTGTGCACATGCGTGCCTGTGTGTTCTTCTATTTAGCGCCTTGTGTGTGTGTGTGTGGTGTGTGTGTGTGTGTGCTGTGTGTGTGTGTGTGTGTGTGTGTGTGTGTGTGTTGTGAGAGAGAGGAGAGAGAGAGAGAGAGAGAGAGAGAGAGAGAGAGAGAGAGAGAGTGAGTAGGGAGATGTTTGAGTGTGCGTGTATATTTTTAGATTGAATATAATTTTATCGCTTTCTCTGGTAAATGTTTTTTTTCTGTTGATTGTTTTTATCATGTATGGCATGTTACTGGTGTGCGTGTCTCTGTTTATTGAGAATGAAGTATTGGTATGGCAGATTGTCCATGAAAATAGTAAGCCGAACTGTGGCTGACTTCTGTCTTCTTTAGATTGCAATTATACGTCATAGGCATGCTCATTGTTCGTCACTGTTTGTTGTTTCTTTGTCGTATTGGTGACATTTTTCTTATGTTCGAAAGAAAATATCTGTGTATTACCTACAAACATTTCCTTTTGACGTGAGCTCTCTTTTTCTGATCGCACAGCTTGTATCTATAAGGAAATATTTTCTAGCATTACAAAAAAAATGCAGTTAGCATGAAAAGAAAGGGGTATATGTATTTTCTATGAAAGAAGTCTTTGTGATGGGTACACATATCCACTCCACCACAAAATTCATTGCTGCTGTAACGTTTTCACCATAGAATCATTACAAGGATTACATGCACTGGGTTTGCAAACGCAAAGTCCTACACTGTAGCAACACATCCCATAATACAAAACATATAGTTGCTATATTACTGCGAAGACAATGCTTTTTTTCAGAAAAAAATGGCAGCGTATTAGAGCGCACTGATGAAGTTTTTACGGTGTGTTTGGGTTTCCGCCATGTTGACATAGGGAAGCCATTTCTTTACGAAAATCGCAGAAAAAATCATTTGTTTACTATGCTCCAATTTTTCCATTTTATACTTTTATTTCAATTCATTTATGAAAATATCAATATTTGGATGAGTTTGGCTCAGTCGACATTTGTATACATAGAATTTTCCAAGCAGTACTATTAAGTCTAAAACTTGATCAGGCTTTGTGGTTGCATCCGTACTGAATAATACTATACAATTTGAACATTGAAGGACAATTTCTCTCAATGATGACATTTATTACGTTTCAAAGATAATTCAAGGTCAATCCAGAAAGCCTGGACAAATTGGCAGCTCCACAAATAATGATGACTTCTTGCATCTTTATCTTGTTTGCAAAAGTTACACCCGTCATCATCTGTGACATTCATTTTCTTTGATATTGTGTTTGTAACTAAAATACCAAAGCAGATTCTGATCTGGAAGCAGTTTAGTTTGATTTCTTTGATTTTCTTTATTCTTAATTGGGAGAATTAGTGTTGTGTTATACACTAGGGGCTTAATGTGTATTTGCATGATGCATTACAGACTATTTTTTAGCGTTCAGAAGAAGAACAAAATATTGACATTGAAGGTGTGTTATGAATTGACATTTACTTTAAACATGGTATTTTATACCTCATTAAACGCAGTGATGGCATTGTGTGCGTCTCCCCCACCCCTTCCTTCTCTATGGTTAGATTTTAATGTCAATGAGATCCTCTAATCTCAGTAGCTTTAACACACACACACACACACACACACGCACGCACACTCACACACACTCACGCACACACACTCACGCACTCACACACACTCACTCACTCACTCCTACACACACATATCTCTAACATCTTGTTTTAATTACCAAATGCAAATAATCATTTGATGTGGAAGATACTATCAACTTCAAAAACATCGCACACAGAGCGACAGTAAGACTAGAAAGCTAGCGCTCTTTTCAAACGGAAATAACTGTTGTCATTTGTTTGAAGTCCAAACCTGGCCAACAGTCCCCGACTACGACTAGATTTAACTTAGGCAAGCCTCACACACAGCACAGGGCCATTAATAGGGACCCCCTTCCCCCCCATCGGGGGTTGAAACAAACAAAAGCACACACAGCCTAGAGATCAATAGCAAAGGCGCTTTGCTTTGCTTTGTACCGACATTACAAAGAAACGAAGCGCTTTGTCAGTATTAGAAAATGTCAATATCTGAAACAATTGGAAACAAAAGTCAGGTTAGTGATGGTTGAATTCTGCCAATTTAAGCGTCAGAAATATTTTTTTAAGTATGTCCTTTAAAAAATTCAACATTCATTCCCAAGGAAAAAAGAGTAGTTGATGGCAAGTGAATGAGTTTTTGTTGTTTGTTTTATTCAGCAAGTTAATCCAAAATCCTATGTTGAGATTATTGTAGCACAGCGGTACATGAGCCGCAGAAAGTAGTAATTTGCCGCATGCCCCGAAGATGTAGTATCGCAGTGCACTGTCAGAAAAGTCAACTCACGTGGACTTTTGGATTTTGAATCCTAACGGAATGTGTCAAATGTACACACGTGAACACTTTCGCTGTACTCAATCAAGTATGCCGTTTAGTTGTGGAATATTGTAAAATGAGAAATAGCGCTGTACATAAACTGCTGTAGTTGTTTGAGTGGATGAAGGAAATTCAGTGTTGGTGATGACCAAGACACCAACAATAGATACTGTACTGTGAGTGGTGTACTTAACGCGGTTTTTCTATCCTGGCGTTATCAGGTTTCCATTCCTCAGTTGTATTTTGGGACAGGAGTGGCACGCGTGTACAGTATAATATTTGTTGCTTTTTAAAAAACAACAACAACATCAGAAGTTATTAATAAGAAGATGAGGGAGAGAGAGAGAGAGAGAGAGAGAGGGGGGGGGGGGGGGGGAGGAAGGGAGAGAGAGATGGTGGATTGGTTTTCTTCAAACTTTAACAAAATCGTCATGGCTATTCATGTTTTGACACATGGAATATATTTGTATTCAGCCGCCACTTGTGTATTAAAGTAAAAAAAAAAAGCAATATAGAACGTTAGAATACGCATTTATATTCATTCAGTAATTGTAGGCCTAAGCCCCCCTCCTTATTCAAACACTTCATGTTTTAATTAGTCCTCGAGCATTTTTTGTTTGGTCGCTGGTTTTGTGCAGAATGTTTTGTTGGGTAAAGGTTTTGTGCAGAATGTTTTGTTGGGTAAAGGTTTTGTGCAGAATGTTTTGTTGGGTAAAGGTTTTATGCAGAATGTTTTGTTGGGTAAAGGTTTTGTGCAGAATGTTTTGTTGGGTAAAGGTTTTGTGTAGAATGTTTTGTTGGGTAAACATTCACATGCAAAAAATCGCACCGACGGTGAACCTTGGACTTGTAGCCAAGAACGGAAAAAAAGCAAAACCAAAACAAACAAGGAGCAAAACCCCAAGAAAACACATGTGTGTACTCAAAGAAAAGAGGAGCAGCCAGCACTTATGCATATACATACATATCAAAATCCACGACAAGTTAACAGGACAAATCATGCTTAATGACAATTCTTTTTTTTAATCTTCGTATTTTTTATGTTACGAAAAGATAAACAATAAAGCTTGAACTCATTAATTTCCACGAGATCACCACATTCAAAGACATTTTGCTTTAAATCAAAGGCCTAACAAAAAAACGTGTCTATAAGCGAAAGGAAAGGCGCAAATTTGTTTTCACCCATTCCCCTGTGGGGATGGGGGGTGGGGGTGGGGTTGGGGGGGGGGGGTTGGTTGGGGGGGGGGGGGGCTGTCAGTATAAATAGCATCCCCACCTTCTGGAAATTCTGTGCTAGAATTTTAACCTTTTCTACCACTCTCTCAGTTTCTGCCTTGTTCCTTTTCTTCCTGTCGCCTCCGTCTTGTCTATTTTCGGCCTTCTTGGTCCATTCTCCTGCCTTTCTTCCAGAAAGACTTAAAAGATAACAATTCTCTCTTACACCGAAGTCGGATGGGCGGGGCCTGACTTGTCAGGCGCTTAACGGCAACATGACGCGTTTTTCACTCGTACAACAGACAAGAATGGTTGCTGTCTGAGCGTTCGACCACGAAGAAGAAGTAGTAGGCTACTCTCCCATTGTGTATGCATTCCCGTACGTACATTGTGACATCATCTTTAGGGCATGTGGCAATATTCGTGATGTAACCACGCGTGTGTTATTCGCTGGTCTAAAAATAGGGTCTTGATCAGAGAGGGGATTCGATCGCGCCCAGTAGAGTAGCGACGAAGGCCTTACTAGGTCTAGGAGAGAAAAGTGCGTAGGTGTATAGATCGGTGTGTGTTGATCAAATCCCACACAGCTGTGTTGCTAGTTAGCAGTATGCTGTTTCAATTAGTTGGTGTACATACATACATAATGCAGGTAGAGTCGGACGTACGAAGACGAACGAAAAATGAATTTCGTTTGAGAGTGTAACAAGAAGGGGAAAAAGAGCTGTTGTAGTTTTGTGTGAAACTTGGGTCCTGTTTTGGAAGGATGATGACTGTGGTCCCGTTAAGTGGTGTGTCCGTAAGTATTTTGGACTGAAAGCGGTTGAGGTAGTTGTGAGGTTGAGGTGTAGGGTCGTGGGTGTCTGTGTGCGCGTCTTGTGGTTAGTTTTATTGGTCTGTTTGTTGGTGTTTGGTTGGTGTTGAGGTTTGTTTTGGTTTTTTTTTGTTTCTTTTGTTTTGTATCTTGGCTTTAAAGAAAAAGTCTCTGTCTCTCTGTCTGTCTGTCTCTGTGTGTTCAATTCATAAATATACAGTCTTTTCACAAAAACGGCACAGAGACTACTTGGAAAGAGATGCCAGAACGGCAAGTTTCCATCTGTCAACAGCAGTTGAAAAGAAAGAAAAGACTGTCACCACTTACTACACTGAATACGTAGAGAAAATCATGTTTATCACACTGTAACCTATAAGAAAAGAGAAATCTAGGAAACGCGTGAAGGAAAAGAAAAACAAAGTCGCAATTGATATTTCATGAGTGTAAAAAAGTGTAATGCGTCACTCTGAAAATTATTATACTAAACATCTGAATTTGCTCAGATTTGGACAAAAATAAGTACTGCAAAGTGTTATCCGGTTTCTTAATATCATTACAAATGACATTAAAAAAAAGGCCACATCATTCTTTTAAATATGAATGAAAACATTGTGAAGCTTTATCCGGTTTGTCAACATCATCAAAAGTAACGTACAAAAATGGCCACCAAATATTCTTAAATATCAACAAAAACTCTGCAAAGTATCATCTACTTTCTTAATATCACTGGAAATAACATACACAAATGACCAAAGAATGTAAGGTAGGCGGACTATGTAAGTATCCATTTTTGCTCTCCGATACTGTGATGACCGTATTGTGATAGTTCGTTGCGTGCCAATTCAAGCCGTGCAGTAATAACTTGTTTTTCGATGTTTTGTATGAAAGGGATGACAGGAAGAATGTGACTGAAAGTCAAATTGGTGCTGCAATCCTGTAAACTAGCTAACTGAACTCTACAAGAACGTTCCGTGATGGAATGATGAATAGATATTGCCGATGTTGCAGATGAAGTTGGAAATACATATATCTGACCTTTGAATACGATTGTAACATTGTCGCATAATCGTTTCATGATCAATATTGTTACATAACAACCACACACTACGTGAACAACATTACTGACATATTTGGTCTGAAAGCACTTAATAGTTTCCATATGTAATTATGAGCCAAGGATCTAGGAAGCAGTTTGCTTTGCACAATAGGAATTATTTGCAAACATTCTCAAAACTGGCTCGATATTTTCTTACTTCTTGTCATGTATGTAACAATCGTTTTTTGTGTGTGGACTGAACTAGACTTTTGTGCGTTTTCCTTTTTAAAAAACCCCATAGATATGACAATCTTCCTGTAACAATAGGGGGACATGTAGAATTTACCTTACTTGGTAATTATTCCTTTTGTCTCTCTCTCTTTTGTTGATGCAAGGATGTTGAGGGTTTCTGGAAAATACAACACCCAGTGTGTGTGTGTGTGCCGCGCGTGTGTGTGTGCGCGCGTGCGTGCGTGTACACATACACGCCTACATGTAATTTCACTCATCAGTCAAGCGTGCTTATCTGGCATGCAATCACAATCAGACAGCATAACTGATATTCTCTTTCTTCTTCTTCTTCTTCTTCTCGCTGTTTGCTGTGTAACACAGATCAAAGACGACACGCAGTACTACGTAGTATTGGTTAGTCTTTTAAGGTAGGTATCAGATAGTCTTCTGAAGCCGGCGCAAGACACTGTTGAAGTGAAATGGCTTGGAACGAAACTCCTTATCCTCTGATGCAATTCTCTCCCTCCCTTTTGTTCTGGGAAGACTAACGCTCTATGCTACTGATGGTTGTCGCATTATAGTAAAGAGCAACTCGGAGACTATTATGCAACTATCACTAGTAACAAGAATTTCCTCTTTTCTATCCCACTCTTTGTTTCTGCTTCGCTCCTTTTTTTCTTGTCACCTCCATCTCGTCTATGTTCTGCTTTCTTGGTCCAATTCTCCTGCCATTTTTTTCCCCCCAGAAAGACTTACAAAAATAACAATTCTCTCCCATGCCGAAGTCGGATGTGCTGGGCCTGACTTGTCAGGCGCTTAACGCAGCGCAACGCATTTTCGCTCATATGAAAGCAACAAAAGGTGCTGTCTCAGCGTTTGACGACGACGACGAAGAAGAAGAAGAAGAAGAAGAAGACTCAGAGACTGTAGCGGATAGTGTCCATACAGCATTGTTAATGTACTAGTGACCATTTTTTCTTTGTTTGGTTGTGTGTGTGTGTGTGTGTGTGTGTGTGTGTGTGTGTGTGTTGTGTTTGTTTGTTGATTATTTAATTCGTTGTTTAGTTGGTAGTTGGAACTCGAACGTACACATAGACTGATTGCGCTTTTCGGAAGAGTAGGCCATTGTGTGCCGATGGGAACAGAAGGCATTATTTACAAAACCGCATATACCCGGGGTCTGGACGTAAAAAAAGAACATGAGAGCTTATTCAGTAATCTAAGAAATATTCTATAAAAAAAAAAGTGGGATGTGGACCAGGCACGGCTATTACTGTGTTGTGAGGGAGTGGTGTTCGATGAGTGTGCCGTTGAGAAGCAGCTGGAAAATGTGTATTGTTGGTTTCTTCATCCCCGAAGTCGGAATGCAGCTACCTTCATGGTGGCATCCCCCCAAAACGGTCGCAATACGCAAAATCTCACCTTTGAGGAACTTCTGAACTCTTGCTGAGGAACGGGGGAAATCGTTTCGCATTAATGTCCGCTTGATTTTCTTGTCGCAATTTTATTCAATCATCATTTATTAAAGTTAATTTATTTATCTATTTCAAATTACGAACAGTCTGCTTTGTACTCTTGTTCTTCTTTTCGTTTTTTTGTGGTTTAAAAAAAAAAACCCATTTAAAAATACTTTTATCGTTCTTCTTATTCTGACTACTACTTATATCTTCTTTCTCTTCTCTTTCTCCTCTTCTCTTTTGTTTTTTCCATTCCCCCTCTTCTTTCTCTTCTCTTCCTTCTCTTCTCTTTTGTTCTTTCCATTCTTCCCCCTCTCCCTGGCCCCGTTTATCTTTATCGTCTTCCCCATATTCACTTTTCTTCTTGTATCTATAGTCGCTGTGGTCGGTCTTTGTTATGCATGCTAATCGCGGAAATGTATGCAAATAAAGGGGCCCTGTCTGACAAAACAGTGGAGTGATGGGTGTAGCCAGCAGCAGCCCTGGAGCGTGTGCTGAGTGTCGGGGAAAGTGGACGTGTGGTATGGCGTGTACAGCAAGTGGACAGGCAGGCAGATCTCTGGATGGATACACTACACTAGTTGGGAGTTCAGGGGTCTTCGGGTAGGTAGGGTGAAGGGTGGAAGGTGTGTGTGTGTGTGTGTGTGTGTGTGTGTGTGTGTGAGAAGGGGTGTGTTGTTGTGTGAAAGCTGAAAATTGTAAGTTATTAATTTGTGGTATTTACCCTTTAAAAAAAAAAAGCTTTATAGAGGATTTTTGTTTTCTTTTCTAATAGTCATAACGTTCAATTTATCCCTTAATGCTTTTCTTGTTCTTCGTCATCTTCTTCGTCTTCTTTTTTCTCTTGGTCTTCGTCATCTTCTTCTTCTTCGTCGTCATCATCGTCACCATCATCATCATCATCATCATCATCATCTTGTCATTCTCCTTGTTGTTGTTTTGTTCTTCTTCTTCTTCTTGTTCTTGTTCTTGTTCTTTTCTTCTTCTTCTTCTTCTTCTTCTTTTCTTCTTCTTCTTGTTCTTGTTCTTTTCTTCTTCTTTCTTCTTCTTCTTCTTCTTCTTCTTCTTCTTCTTCTTCTTCTTCTTCTTCGCATTCTTCTTCTCCTTCAAATTCTTCTTCTTCGCATTCTTCTTCACATTCTTCTTCGCATTCTTCTTTTTCTTCGCATTCTTCTTTATCACCATCACCATCATCTTCGTCTCCTCTTCCTCTGTCTTCGCCCCCATCCCCCACTCCCCCAACACACCCTTACCAACATTTTTTTCTTTTTCTTATTTACCTTCGTGGGGCCTACTCTTTCTGATAGTCATCTTTTCTCCTCGTTCTGTTTGTCACCATTGTGGCTGTGGTGGTCTTTGTTAGGTATGCAAATCTTCACCTTCACCTATGAGTCTTGTGGATGGTTGGGGCACCACCACTGAAGATTTTGTAACCAGCTTCCTCCATACAAATCGTTGGTAGCTATGCAAATGAAGAGACCTCAGCAATACACTGCAGTGGCTGGTGTGGTTTGCAGGGCACGTGGTGTGTAGTGTAGTGGTGTGGTTTGGTGTGGTGTAGTGTGGTGTGGTGTAGTGTGGTGTGGGTGTAATGTGGTGGTGTAGTGTAGTGTAATGTGGTGTATATATATTTTATTATTTTATTTTGAGGATAACGGAATAAACACTCATGTCCTTTATTTTAAATCCAGTCCCAGTGTGTATGCAGTTTTGTCAATTTTGTCATCCGTTCCCACAAGCACATGATGGCTCACTCTTCCGAAAAGCGGAACGGGTTTTAACATAGTACTAAAGTAAAGTAAAGTAAAGTAAAGTGAGTGTAGTGTAGTGTAGTGTAGTGTAGTGTAGTGTAGTGTAGTGTAGTGTAGTGTAGTGTAGTGTAGTGTAGTGTAGTGTAGTGTAGTGCCGTGCCGTGCCGTGCCGTGCCGTGTCGTGTCGTGTGTAGCGTAATGTAGTGTAGTGAAGTGTAGTGTAGTAGTATAGTGTAGTGTGTGTATGTATGTAGGTAGGCAGGCAGGTAGGTAGGCAGGCAGGTAGGTAGGCAGGCAGATAGGCAGGTAGGCAGGTAGGCAGACCTGTCACCAGTCATGGCTACACACAGTGTGTGGACAGGCCTACAGCTTGGAGTCAGTGAGAAGGGGGAGGAGGTGGGTGTGCCCTATGGAGAGGATGAAGAATTCATTCATGTATCGATTTGTTTTATGTCAGTGCTTACTTCGTTGTGCTGTCAGTGGTATAGTGTATCGTCGAGGCATTTAGATTTTGACAGCAACAAGAAAAGAAAAGAAGTTTCGTTTTAGTCAAGATTATAGCGAAAAGGAAAACAAATCCCGTCAATTTCGTTTTTGTTAAGATTACAGCCCCCCAAAATATCGTTTCTGGGTAAAGATTTATCTAAGTAAACGTGGGGGTGAAATCGTTTTTTTGTAAAGATTTATCTAAGTAGACGTGGGGGTGAAATCGTTTTTTTGTAAAGATTTATCTAAGTAAACGTGGGGAAGAAATTATCAAACGGTTGTAATCTTGTAGTATAATTTGATTCTGGTGAGAGTTTTTTTTTGTTTTGGGGATTTTGTTTCGACTGGTCCTAAATGATACCAAGGTGAGCCGTATTATTTTGCTGTATTGTATTTGATTATGCTGTTTGTCTTCTTTGGTACCGCAGCGTCATATGAGCGGGAAAAGACATGGCATTTCAGACCTCTCTGCCTCTGTCTCTGT
>CM054134.1:118771846-118779346 GCA_028751875.1 Rapana venosa
AAGCAAGATAGAAATAGGAAAACTTAGCATGGTTGTAGAAAGACATAATTTTGAAAATATTTCCATGTGGTATGATCTTGTCTTGTTTGACTTTCCTGGCTTGTATTTCGTTATTTTTTTCTTTATTTATAGTACTTTCGTTAGAAGTCTGATCGAGATTGGTTTTTAATTAGTTAGTGGGATTGTGAATAGATAGATGAAAAATGCTAGGCTACGAGAGAGGTACTTTTAATCCGAAATATCGATTTGTTTTATGATCGTTTTAATACAGGAATTTTTTTAAAATACAGTCATTATTTGTCGGAATTGCTTGTTGTTGAATACCCGAGTCGCTGTGAATGAATACGTTTAAGAAAAACAATAACATAGAGAGAGAATCACGAAATACAATAACATAGAGAGAGAATCACGAAATACAATAACATAGAGAGACAATCGTTATTTTCAAAGTTTATCCACTAGTTTAAAGTGCGTTACCCAAACAGGCAAACAATGAAATCGCAGAACCGTTATGAATTGGAAGGATATAGAACTTTAAACAGCACTGTTATGTAGCAATTTAGAACTTGGTCATAAATAAAACGATAAGTAATTGAGGAGAATATTATGAAGTAACAATTGAACAGAAAATTTAGCGACAACGTATGTTCCTGTAATCTGATACTATTTGGTAGAGATAAAACAGAATATGGGCCATTTTTTATTTATATATTGTTGTTGTTACTGCTGTTGTTGTAGTTATTGTGTTGTTGATGACGTTTGAATTAATGGCATTACTTTCCTGAACTTTATAGAATATGTTTTATTTATTTCATTGCGACTCTTCTTTGTGTAGTTTCCAATATCTGACCCGAGTTCATGTGGCCAGTTAGCGTAATGTGCTATTTTGTGTGACGCGTGTTTATTTCACAGTTTATTAGCTCGTTGATATAATTTGCTGCGTTATTTTATTTACGTGTAATGTTTTCGCGAGAATTTATTGTTTGTCGTTGTGATCATGACGATCGTTGTGACTGGGAGCAAAATATCAATCTCATAATACTCTCTGGAAGTTGTGACAACTAAGGGAGAGGAAACGCTAGTTTCATTTCGTTCCGCATCAGAATCGCTGTATATCTGAATAAGTGTGTTTGTATGTGTGTGTGTATGTGTGTGTGTGTGTGTGCGCGCGCGCGTGTGTGTGTGTTTCTTTATAAGATTTATTTATTCTTAATTTTATTCTTTTATTTAGAGGATAACGGAATAAGCATTCATGTACTTTTTTTTAATCCAGTCCCCGGTTGTATGTAGTATTGTAGATGTCATTTTATAAATTTTGTGTGTTTGTGTGTGTGTGTGTGTGCGCTCGCGCGCACGTGCATGCGTGCGTGTGTGTTGTGTGTGTGTGCGTGCGTGCGTGTGTTCATTCCTCGATCATCTTGACACTATCAGTAGTATCAAAGGAAAGAAGATAGAAGGGAGAAATGAAGGAGAAAGGAAAATGACTGCTTGTGTGTGGCTGAAAGTACGTGAGTGTCGTATGGCTATATTATCTGACAATAACTCCAACTTTATAAAGAGTACTACAAGGGACACAGAGAGCTTTGCTGTCACAAAACACAGCAACCATAACTGTGTAAAGAGTACTACGTACTACAAGGGACACAGAGAGCTATGTTTTTGAAAAACACATCAATCATAACTGTATAAAGAGTACTACGTACTACAAAGGACACAGAGAGCTATGTTTTTGAAAAACACATCAATCATAACTGTATAAAGAGTACTACGTACTACAAAGGACACAGAGAGCTTTGTTTTTGAAAAACACAACAACCGTGACTTTATACAGAGTACTACAAAGTACACAAATATCTTTTTGGACAAGACGCATGATTTTATAAATAGTACTACAGAAGATGTAAGATAAAGGGTAAAGGTGTCCCATAACCTATAAGGTCGTAGGGGAGCGAGGCGTCAGAGACCTCACTTCTCTAGAGGCCAGCATAATTATTGAGGGCGGCGCCCATCTCCTCTCCCTCGCTGCTTTAACTTCCCTGACCCTAAAGAGGGCAGGTACCCATTTACCGCTGGGTGAACTGGGGAAACTGTACTGAAGCCAAGGCGCGCAAACGGTCACCCATCCAACTGGTAACCACGCTCGACGCTGCTTAACTTGGCTGGGGGAAAGCGAGTGCTCCGACCACTGAGCTATCCCGTCCCCGACAGAAGATGTAGAGCAGTATATATATATATATTCTAAAGACTGGGCCTAGGAAGTTCTTCTGTTCTTTATGAAGCACAAGAGGATGTGTTCCTTCCGCTTGACATTCTCTGTATTCTTTCATCAGGGATGGGGCAGACCATTACTGCTGCTCTGCTGGCTTCCCGGGCTGTGGGCTGGTGGCCACGCGTCCTCTCTAGTTCTGCTGCCCTTTGCTTTTTGCTGTCATCCGTCCTCCTGTTCCTTGCTTTCGTTTTAAAGAGTGAAAGCTTCATTCCTTTTCCTCCGTAATGATGTTGATCTTTTGTTTTAATGGCGGTGCATTTTCAGGGTAAGCAACTAGGAGGTGAATACTCTGGTGGAAAGATTGTGTGTGAGTGGTGGGGGGTATGTGTGTATGTTGTGTATGTGAGGAGAGAGAGAGAGAGAGAGAGAGAGAGAGAGAGAGAAGAGAGAGAGAGAGAGAGAGAGAGAGAGAGAGAGAGAGTGGGGAGGGGGTTTGACTGTACGTGTAGCATTAGAGTTGAGCGGTGGAATTTGAGGTGGGCGGCGCGGCGAATATGCGTGCAAGTGTGTGTGTGTGTGTGTGTGTGTGTGTGTGTGATGGATTCGTGAGTTTGCAGGCACACACATGTATGTGTTTGTATATGTTTTATTAATCTGTGCATGCATGTCAACAAACTTTCAACAAAATCTTTTTGTTTTGATTAAAATAGTTTGCAAAGAGTGCTTGACTGGGAGCTCATGAGAAATAATAGAAGTACAGAATGTACATTAAAATGTCACTGTGGACCAATCAAAACTAAACCTGTCTATTGTCATCAACTACGTTTCTTTTTAAGAGATCATGTAGGCTTTTTCTGTTGTATTCCTTTCTGCTTAATTGCAGTTTGAATATATTTGATTAAATTTTGAAGTGTATTAAAAAAATATTTGATACTTGAATTGGAAAATTTTGTCTTGGGAGTTGTTTTTCGTGTGCATTGCATGTACACTTTGTTTGTTATCACAACTGCAAAATGAAAAGGCAGGATAACTATTATGGCTAGTACATTATACCGCCTACACATGGGGTTTAGCAAAGTGAGTCTGAAATGTCATCTGGTTTTGCCCGTGCATCATTTGTGAACCAGAAACATTTGCTAAAGAGGCTGTTCCAGTCTCCGCATCTGTCCTGTATGACTGACACGATTCTATCAGCCCTTGAGGCGGTTTACCTTTTTAAAATGTTTGTCACTTCTGTATCCACAAATCAAGTCCAGTGTCTAATATCACTTAATGTGAATAGACGTTAAATTGAAGAACAACACAAATCAAGTCCATGGTAGCTGTGTTTGCATGCCACCCTTTTGCGACATATTCAGAACAGAAGTGGTATTTGTATATTTGTTCATTTATTCATTGTATGCAAGAAAGGGAACAAGGGCTTTTACAGAGAAGGATCCTGCAGCCTGAATATTGTGTTGGAAAATAAAACAACGCTAGGATTTCAATTATGACACCCATTATCTATATTGCAAAAAATTATCAACAGCATTATAATTCTGAATAGGCGACACAGTAAACTCCTCATGAACTGTATGAGTAAATTAAACTGGTGGCTCTTGTATAATCTCAGGGACTTTGTACCACCATTGATTTGTTGTTTACTTCACTTGTTCGTTCCTTGTCTTTCATTTCTGTGTCTGAGAAATTTGCTGACATTTGGTTAGGAGCTGGGTATAGAGATGGAGATGAAGAGAAGAGGGGTGCAAAAGGAAAAGGCGTCCCTGGCTGACAGTTGAGTGAATCGTCTTGTGTATCAGACAACAGGATCGGAGAGAATCACCTGACTGATTGTCTCCATCCTTCTGGAGACGTTTCTCATTCTAGGCATCTCTTCTTCCCTGCCTGTCTCCTCCTCCTCCTCCTTTGTTCTGTAGTTCTCTCTCTCTGTCTCTGTCTATCTCTCTCTGTGTCTCTTCTGTCTATCTCTCTCTGTGTCTCTTCTGTCTATCTCTCTCTGTTCTCTTCTCTCTCTCTCTCTTTCTTCTCTCTCTCTCTCTCTCTCTTCTTTCTCTTCTCTCTCTACTCTCCCTTTCTTCTCTCTCTCTTCTTCCTTGGGGATCAGTGGTATAATTGAAATGTCTACTTCACCCTTGGTCTTTCTTGTACCTGCCTGTCTTTGTTTAATGCTGTTTCTGCCTCTTTCTCTCTTTTTTCCAGTCTGTCTTGTTCTCTTTCTCCCGCTCTGTACCTTTGTTTTTCTTCTCTGCCTGTGTGTTCTCCTCACTTTCTAGTCTCTTTTTTTCTTCCTTCAAGGAAGCCTGACGAGATTCTAGTTTTAACGAAACCAATGCAGGCATTCTTCTTCTACTTAAGCAGGGCAATATGAGTGATGTGAGGGGCAGGAATTGGTTCCTGAGAAATGGTAATGAAATTCTGAGGAACTGGCACTTTCTGTAATGACATGGACAGCTCGCCCTAGAAGGCTATTTTTTCCCCTTTGGCTCTGCTCGTGAGAGGATTGAAAGGTAATTATAGATGTATATTGATAGTGCCTTAGGAAAGGCGGTGTTCCTGAGAAAGAGGAGTTCCTTTGAAATATGTGATGGAAAGCGTTTGTTGAAATGAATTATAGGCTTGGGAGTGTTGCACTTTATTGTTTGTGTTGTTGTTTTTAGCACAATTGTATGTGTGCGTAATTGTGATTATGTTCATGAGTGCTTGTTTTGTGTGAGTTATTGGAGTTATGTGTTTGTATGCTTTTGGGCATGATTGATAATGATGTCTGTTACTTTTGTTGCTCGATTACTTTTTGCATTTTTTTCTTTGTTTGATAGTATGATAAAGAAAACGATCATGTAACAAGCTATTAAGTAATCGTTTATTCATGGTTTTTAGTGGATCAGAGTGTGGACAGCATCTAGGATGTATGTATTATGCACACATGCACAGACACACAATGATATAATTATATACCTGACATGGATGGAGACAAAAAGGGGCATAATGGTTGTCTTAATTAATTGCTTGTTTTCAGTTTTATTCAAACAAAATATTGTAGATGCTTTGTAGGGAGCTGGGGAGAGAAATGGAGATGAAGAGAAGAGGGGTGCAAAAGGAAAAGGCGTCCCTGGCTGACAGTTGATTGAATCGTCTTGTGTATCAGACAACAGGATCACAGAGAATCACCTGACGGATTGTCTCCATCCTTCTGGAGACGTTTCTCATTCTACTTATCTCTTCTTCTTGCCCGTCTCCTCCTCCTCCTCCTCCTCCTCCTCCTTCTTCTTCTTCTTTGTTCTGCCATTCTGTCCCCTTGCCCCGAAACAGTGGTATAGTTGAAAATGTCTGCTTCCTTCTTTGTCTCTGCTTTTATCTGTCTGTCTCTGTCTGTCTGTCTGTGTCTTTGTTTTTCTGTCTCA
The DNA here is from genome assembly GCA_028751875.1 of Rapana venosa. NCBI lineage: Eukaryota > Metazoa > Mollusca > Gastropoda > Neogastropoda > Muricidae > Rapana > Rapana venosa. The sequence goes on from CM054134.1 coordinate 118,777,457, forward strand.
TCTTCCTGTCTGTCTGTCTCTCCCTCTGTCTGTTTTTCTGTGTTGTTACATTTCCCTGTGTCCTCCTCTCTACTTATACCTCTGAGTCTCTCTGCCTGTCTGTCTGTATGTCTGTCTGTCTATCTGTCTCTCTCTCTCTCCCAAGAAAAAAACCTGCACAAAATTCCTAATTTCCAGGAACCAAAGGTAGGCAGCATCCTTTTCTCCTACCCAAGGAGGCAATATGAGTGATGTGAGAGGCAGGCATTGGTTTCTGAGAACTGGTAATGAAATTCCGAGGAACTGGCACTTTCCATAGTGACGTGGACAGCTCAGCCCGAAAGGATTTTTCCGGCTCTGCTCATCAGACGATTGAAACATAGTTATGGGTGGGTGTACATTGTCATTGATAGTGTTCTAGGAAGTGAGGAATTTCTCAGAAAGAGTGTTTTTTTTCTAGTCTGTATGTCAAAGCCTTTAGTCGAAAACAATGTACAACCGCGTACATTATCAAGTACATGATTGATTGTATAAATAATCGCTACGATGGGCATGTTGGCTTATGTGTTTGAGATATGTGGTTGTATTCATGTATAATTTGTGTAATTTTACTTATGCACATGCATGCATGTATGCTTATGTTCAGTAATGCTTGTCTGTGTAGCTTTGTATTATTTTAGCCATGTCCTTTTCTAGGCATTCATGTTTGTTGAAAACTGTAAAAAGGGCCTGTTTATAAGCCGTAAGTGACGTATCTGTTTCATGCTTCAAAATGGATTTAAAATGGGAAAATGCCTTGTCTGTTTTCGTCAGTCTTCTTTGCTATGTCTGTGTTCTCTGTTGTATGTATGCGGGCACATATGTGTGAATGTATATTTGCATGAATATAAGATGTCTTAAATGTGACCTCCTTTTGATTACGCCTCTTTTCCCCCCAACTTAATGCCATATGCCGACAAGAGCGCAAAGTGAGGGAGAACCACTGTACTGGATAGAATTGTTCTTTGGTGCCAGGTTTGATGGACAGGAAATTGAACAAATCAACACACTGACAGTATTTTGGGGGGACAAAGCCTCAGCCATTCCAGCTTGTAAGGTCTGAGATTGTGAGGCAGTTAGGACTTGAGACTGGGTTTCTTTATGGAAGTGATACTTTGTGAGAAGAACTTGGGATGGAGCCTTCTTTCACTCAGTCAGTATTGATTCCGAGGAAAGCCAGCATCTTTCAGATGATCAGACAAAAGATCACGTTGCTATCTTTTCCTGCAAGTCTGAGAGAAAGGGGAAAAGGATTGAAGGAGTTGGGAGGGATGGGTGATGGTGGGAGAAAAGGCAAAACTCTGTGTGTATGAATGACATGGGTGTGCAAACGATCTTCTCGTCAGTTATTTGTGTCCCTGCCTAGCTTCTGTAACCCACATCTTCCTTTTTTTGACTGTACGACTTCAGAGAAACGTGAGTCAATACACGGCTCAATTGTGTGTGTGGTGGTGTGTGTGTGTGTGGTGTAGTGTGATGTGTGTGCAAGTTGTGTGTGTGTGTGGGGGAGTGTTGTGTGTGTGTATTGTGTCGCGCTCATCTAAGACTCGGAATCTGAATGAGGTCGTGCAAATCAAATTGCAACTGTCAAGCCTCCAATACAGTCACATTTTATGTTCATGCATTTTATCTTTGTTGTTGTTGTTGTGTGTGTTGTGTTTTTAATCAATCATTTTGCCTGTGAAGATGACACTGCGGCTGATAGAACAGATTTGAAGACAGGATTAACCAAGACATGCAGAACAGACATTGGAGACAGATTAACCAAGACATTGCAAACAACATTGAACATTACCATACATTGCAGAACAGACATTGAGACAGGATTACAAGACATTGCAGACGACATGGAAACAGATTAACCAAGACATT
>CM054134.1:118781846-118786846 GCA_028751875.1 Rapana venosa
CTGTCTGTCTCTCTCTCTCTCTGTCTCTTTCAGTCTGTCTCTCTCTGTGTCTGTGTATCTGGCAGATTCTGCATTTGAATCATGGTATAAAAAAGAAATCATCGTCTGAATATCTGCGTACATGATTTTATGATAAAGTTGAGCAGTTTGCATCATATTTCTAACGGCTGGTTTTCTTTTTCCCCTTCAGCATAAAGCAAGCACACGCACATATCTGGTATTAAACATACTTTAAAGTGCTGCTACTAATTGGTACTACAGGGTTTTGGCAACTGTTTCTCAGAATAATTCCTGTACTGTATCGGCTTTCTATCTGCGAAAGTGGAATAGATGTGACTTTGTGACGAAAAAACTCATGAAGGTTTCATTGAAAGTGTCAATCATGAGAGTAGCATGTGCACCATGAAATCAACAGTATGATGCTGTGTATGTGAAGATGAAGTCTTTGTGTGTGTGTGTGTGTGTGTGTGTGTGTGTGTTGTGCGCGCGCGCGCGTGCGTGCGTGCATGCGTGTGTGTGTTGTGTGTGTGTGGTTGCTTTTGTTTTCTTTGTTTGGGTGCTTTACAAGCAAATACAACCTTCCCTCGAACCCTTGAAGTAGCCTAGTTTGCTTGTGTGTGTGTGTGTGTGTGTGTGTGTGTGTGTGTGTGTGTGTGTGTGTGTGTGTGTGTGTGTGTGTATGTGTGCTGAAGTGTTTTCAGTCCATAAAAATTTGGGGTAAGAAAACCAAGGCCCCGAAAAAGAACAAGCAGTGAAGAAAAAAGCGATCTATTAAAAAGCTATCCAGTCCTATAATCTGTCAGCTTATACATGCACAAGCTCCGGATCGAAACTGCAAACGCCATCGGTGTGACCCAAGGGTCAGGTAGTCTCCTGACCTCCTGGTGACCTGACCTCCCTCTCCTCTTTCTACTATTTTGGTGTGTTGAGTGTGGGGAGTGGGGAACTACATACAATCACAATAGTAGGTAAATAAAATCATTAATGTCCTCCTCCTGCCTCGTCATTCTCAGCTGGACAGTTAGGTCTTCGGCTAGACCTGGAGGGCAAGTCAGGAAAGGTGGACGTGGCTGGCTGATGGTCAGGACGAGCACTGGATGTCGATCTCACATTCTGCAGTGGAAAGAACCCATTCCTTTATAGGAGTAATCAACGATTTTTCAGAGACATTGGTATCCTGAGTTTGACCCACAGATTTGTGAGGTACCGAACTTGTTTTTTTCTTTTCTGGGCCACCCTCCCCTATCTTCCTCGCATGTGTGTTCTAATGTAAGATCTGATTTGGATTCTTTCTTTAGTGTGATGTTTTTATTGACAATATTCTAGAGTCTTGTTCCAACTGACGGTGGTGCTGTGAAGGAGTTTTGCATTGATACACGATTTCACTGAATAGGTGGACAGAATATGTTGACATTGTTTCTCCTTGAAAGAAAATTTCGGCAGTCACACTCCTTTTAGCTGTTGTTGTAGTTTGTTTTAGTTCCTTGGCTAGAGCTCACCGACGGTGAGACTGCGTATGTGACCATGTGTATCCCCCATTGAGGTAGCCGTATCGTGTTAACCAGAAATTGATTTCTGCTGATGGACACTAGTGACCATTTCTGTGAATAATCCCTTAAGAGAGAGTGTAGCAATAGGCATCACAATTGCCGTGAACTTGATATGATGGTGTAGGTGAATGCATACATCATGAGATTGGGATCTACAATGTAAAACAACTAGCAATGATTCACAACTGCATGTAACTAGAAAATCTCATGTGTGCATATATATATATATATATGGTAATAAAAACACAACTATGCTCAGCTTCATTTTTCCTTTTATTTCCGTGAGCAAATTTTTGCTTCCATCTGAAACTTCCTCAGGCTGAATCAGGCTGGTGTGTATGTGTGTGTATATATGTGTGTGGTGTGTGTATGTGTGTGTGTGTGTATGTGTGTGTATGTGTGTGTGTATGTGTTGTGTGTGTGTGTGGAACATGAATGAAGCTGAGCATAGTTGTGTTTTTATTGCCATTCTACTATTTTACCTGAAGGGAGTGGTGTCCAGCAGAATTGTGGGTTTTTATCAAGACAATTATATATATATATGTGTGTGTGTGTGTGTGTGTGTGTGTGTGTGTGAACATGTGTCTACGTGCATAAGTGAGATGGAGAGAGATATTTTTGCTCTTTAAAGGTATGATTTTATCATAAGAAAGAAAGACGACATCCCTTCACTGGGGCGTTTGAAATAGCCTCCTTTGATATTGTGTGTGTGTGTTCCCAAAGTGAGGGCAGGAAGATGGTGAAGATGCGGGGGTAAGATACACACACTGTGCCCTGGAAAAGACCAGCACTGAAGAAAACTAGAGGAAACCCAGACATGCCTGTCCATGGTCTGTCAGCTGACCACCTTTCTGGGACAGATTGAAAACTGCTGACGTCAGCTCGGTGACCCTAGGGTCAGATAGACTGGTGCCCACTAGCAGCCTCCCTCCCTCCCTTCCTCCCTCCCTCCCTTGCGTTCTCTCTCTAGCACTTTTTTTAACCTGCAGCTAGTGGTGTGGGAGGCAGGCCTCAGGTAAGATAGACATAAATAATCCCCCCCCCCCCCACTCCTCCCCCCACCCGCCCCCTCCCCCAACGTCATCTGCAGGATTACGATCAGTTTGGCATTAAAAAAAAGGCTGGCCTTTAATTAGACCTGGGAATTAGGATAGGAAAAGGTGGCTAGGTACTGGGGAGGGTGGGGGTGAGGGAGGTAGCAGAGAGGATGGTTGAGGGAGAGCGGAGGGGATGGGACATCAGGAATTGACCTGTCTAGAGACCTCACGTTCCACAGAGCAGATTTGGAGGGAGCAGATGTTGAATTACCATTGAAGAAAGCTGCTTCCTGAAAGTGGACACAAGGATTCATCATGGCCTGACCTTTCATTCTCGGTGACTTTTTGACTGGTCAGTTATGTATGTCAGTAGTGAACATTATGGCGTCTGACTTTTGTTTCGGTGTTGAAGGTTAGTTATGAGTTGGTCAGATTTCATACACGACTGATAGCGTAATGAAGGAAATAAGCGTTGAATGTTTGTGCGCATTGAATATCAATTTTAAGCAAAACATTTGGACTCCATGGTTCTCTTTCAATAAATATCCCAAATCATTGTGTTCAAGTAACTTGGGTGTGGTAGTGTGAAAGTGATTTGAGGGAGATGAGTCGGTAACCACCTCTTTTGATAATTTCTTCATTGTATCTACCATTTGTCAGTGACCTTATGTGAAGTCACCTTGTGTATGCATGTTTGTGTGTGTGTGTGTGTGTGTGTGGGTGGGTGGAGGGGGCTCAAGAAGGTTTCATTGAAGTCTTACATCATCAGGTCAGAACCAGCAACATGAAATCAACAGTGTGATGTATGTGCTGCATTGTTATAAAGGAAAAATCTTCCCTGTGTGTGCCGTGCGCTCTGTGTGTGTGTGTGTGTGTGTGTGTGTGTGTGTGCGCGCACGCACGCATGCAACAATTTTTATCATAAAAAGCAAAAGACGAGACTTCACTCACACCCTTGAAGTAGCCTCCTTTGATTTCATTGTGTGCTAAACATACCGAGTAGACAAGACCACGAGGATGTAGAGCAAGACTACACAGACACTCTACTGTACCTCTGGTCAGGACAAGCATTTTTAAGCATAACCAAACTAACGGCAAAATCCCCAACCCTCCTGATCTGTCCAACTTATGCAGGCTCCGAGGACAGATTGAAACTGCTGACGTCAGGAAAGTGACCCTGGGGCCATAGTAGGCTCGTGCCTGCCTAGCAGCCCCCCCCCCCCCCCCCCTCCCCCCCATCATCCCTCCATCCCTCCCCCCATCATCCCTCCATCCCTCCCCCCATCATCCATCCCCCCCCCCCCCCCCCCCCCCCCCTTCCCTTGACTTGGCATACTGGTAATGGAGATGTAGCTACGCCCCAGGCAAATAGTAGGCAAATAAATGCCCTCCTCTTTCTCCCTCCCTCCTGCACGCATCACTCTCAGCTTGACATTTAGGCCTTTAATTAGACCTGGGAGGCAGGGAGGGGGGAGGGAGGTAGTGGAGGGGGGCACTGGAGTTGGAGGGAGGGAGGGAGAGAGAGATGGAGGGAGGGAGAGGGAGAGAGAGAGAGAGAGAGAGAGAGAGAGAGAGAGAGAGAGAAGAGAGAGAGAGAGAGAGAGAGAGAGAGAGAGAGAGAGAGAGAGAGAGAGAGAATATGAATAAGGCTCTGCATTCCACACTGAATAATTTTATCAGGCAGAAAATAACTGTTTCAGAAATATTACAGCTGGGTTAGATTTTTTGGATCACACTTTTTGTTTTGTTTCTTCTTTTCCCCGCTTGAATATGTGTATGGTATGCATGTGTGCGTGCAGGCGTGTGCGCATGTGTGTATGTGTGTGTGTATGCGTGTGTGTGGTCTTGTTGCTCGATTTTACCGTCTGCTCACTGAAAGAAGAGAGAGAGAGAGAGAGAGAGAGAGAGAGAGAGAGAGAGAGAGAGAGAGAGAGAGAGAGAGAGAGAGAGGAGTGTGAGTGAGTATGCGTGTGTTTGTGTCTGTCTGTCTGTGACATTTTGGTTTTTGTGTGTGTGTGTCAGAATGTTACTGTCTGACTTAAATTTCTTTCTGTAGACCAAACTGTATTTTTTTGCAGTCAGCTTGCAGACATGTAGACAGGGGTTGGTGTGGGGAAAGAAATGGGTGTTACTTGCTTATGGTCATGGTTTCATTGAACGCTCTGGCAGCGTACTTGAACACAGTCTGCATCTCGTACCAGAAAGAAATCCTTGTCCTTAAAATGTTAGGCTTTAGTTTGATCAAATTGATATAGTTATCTGAAACAGACACTTAACGCGCACACACACGCTCACACACACACTCACACACACATCACGACACAACACAACACATACGCACATGCACGCACGCAAACACACACACACCACACACACACACACACACACACACAACACACACACACACACACAC
>CM054134.1:118791846-118794346 GCA_028751875.1 Rapana venosa
CAATTAGCTTTACTTTATGTGTCTTGTGTTTGCTGAGATGAAACAAGTCGCCAATAGGATGTTTGAGTTTCATTCTTTCTTTGTTTCTTTTCTTTCCTTCTTTCTTTCTTTCTTTCTTTCTTTCTTTTTCTTTCTTTCTTTCTTTGGTTTTGTTGTTGTGGGGGTGGGTTTTTTTTCGGGAGGGGGGGGGGGGGGGGGGGGTTGCTTTTCATTTCTTAGCTTCATTTCTGTTTAAAAAAACAACCCTTTTTTTAACCTGGTCCATTTCTTATTTTGTTCTTTTTTTTTTCATTTGTCTCTCCCTTTCATTTCTGTCTTTGTTGTCACTTTAAATTTCCTTCCCCTCCTTTCTCTTCTTTATTATTATTTTTGTTTTCTTCTCCTATCTGGAACTTCTAACCACTAAACTATCCCCACCTGCCCCCCCCCCCCCCCCCCTCCCCTTCCTCCTCCCCTTCCCACCCCCCTCCTCCTCCTCCTCCCGCTCCTCCTCCTCCCCACCCTCCTCTCTCACCCCATTCTGTATGTCCCGTTGGATGCTGCATGCAGGCAGGCAGGCAGGCAGGCAGACAGCGGAGGGGCCGGACAGACAGAGGTCCCCAGAGCCTGTGGTCTAGCCTTGCGTCTTCAGCTGAAGGCTTGAGCATCCATCAGGCACGGGCTGGCGCTGGGATGGGATGGGATGGGCTGGGATGGGATGGGATGGGATGGGCTGGGCTGGGCTGGGATGGGATGGGCTGGGATGGGATGGGATGGGCTGGGATGGGATGGCATGGGATGGGATGGGATGGGATGGGGATGGGGCTGCTAGTGTAGGAGTAACAACAGGCCCCCCGTAGGATTGAGGGAAAGAAAAACACAAGTTTTCGTATTTTGGATTTTTTTTACACCTTAGCTTTTTGTTGGTTGTTGGAGAGAGTGGGGAGAGACAGAGAGGCATTCTGGTACTTTTTTCATCACACACATAGAGAGACTTTTTTTGAGATTGAGAAAATTAATAAAATTCTTTTATTTCGAAGATAATGAATAAGTTACCCGCGTGTGCTTTTTTACATCTACTCCCCGCCCTGAGAGAGAAAGAGAGAGAGGAGAGAGAGAGAGAGAGAGAGAGAGAGAGAGAGAGAGAGAGAGAGAGGAGAGAGACAGACAGACAGACAGACAGACAGACAGACACTCAGACAGACACTCAGACAGACACTCAGACAGACACACAGACAGAGAAGATGAGGAAGAGGCGGGGGAAAAGCGTTCTGAGATCCAGCCCACAGGGGGCACAACTGTGATAAAGTTCGAACACCTGTGTCAGGCTGTAGGCGACGGTAGGGGGGCGGTAGTTTTGGCGGGGGAAAGGGGAGATAAAGATGGAGAAAGGGAACGGAAGCTCCAGACGGAGTTGGTAATACGGTTCACTTGGTGCCTAACCAGCAGCATCTCGTGATGGGCTGGGGCTGCACTGGGGACTTTTGACGACCACGTCCGACTTTTGACGACGATTTCCGACTTTTGACGAAGATTTACGACTTTTGACGATGACTTCCGACTTTTGAGTATAGTTGCCGACTTTTGACGATAGTTGCCAACTCGGATCATTGGCTTTTGACGATGGTTGGCGACTTTTGCCCATGATTGCAGAATTTTTTCAGTTCGCCCCAAAGCAACAGGTCATTACAACAACACAATCACATTACAAACCAAGCAATCATTCCCAGACCAGCTCCGAAATTCAGCAATCATTGAGAAAATCGAACCATGTCTAAACGTATCAGTGGTTTCAAAACCAAACCCCCCAAACACTGTCATCATTTGCAAAACCCTAAGTGCAAGTCCCGTAAAACCGGACCACTGACTCAGCCATTGTTTTACAAATTTACCCTCCAAGCGACCAACAACTGACAAATCAAACCCCCGAAGTCGGAATGCAGCTGCCTTAACAGTTGGTAAAGAAACGGCCACAAACGAAAAATCTCACCTTTGGCGAACCTGGGAGTTTTAGCCCAGAAACGGACAAAAATGTCCCACACAAATTAGGTGGCAAACTCAGTAACAAGCAACACAATTACCCACTACACAAACCCAATGGTCAATTAATTTTAACTTCACACCCCCAAGAGTACTATTAACCACTTAGATTCTGGGCCGTAAACTATCAATTAAAAGCCATATAATTATCTTCAAAGGGAGACAGAGGGGGAGGAGGGAGAGAGGAACGGGGTGGGGGTGGAGGGGGGGGGCCTGTATGTCTGTAGGCTGCATCAGAGAGAACAGGAGGATGCCATCAGTTTGTATGTTAACCTGTGCAGGCCCTATAGTGTTGACATTTTGTCATCCATCTCTTCTCTCTCTCTCTCTCTCTCTCCTCTCCTCTCTCTCTCTCTCTCTCTCTCTCCTCTCTCTCTCTCTCTCTCTCTCTCTCTCTCTCTCTCTCTCTCTCTCTCTCTCTCTCTCTCTCTCTCTCTCTCTCTCTCTCTCTCTCTCTCTTGTGCGCGCGCGCGTGTGTATG
>CM054134.1:118799346-118824346 GCA_028751875.1 Rapana venosa
TTTTTGTCAAGATGTTTTCAGTGTTTGAGTTGGGGTTTTTTTGCTGACACTCAAAGAGGCTGGATGATACGCCAAGTTCTCGTTGTAACTCTGCAACCTTAGGGAGGTTTTTTAAAATTTTTTTGGGTGGTCTTTTTCTTCTTTTCCCACTGAGGAAAATGGCACGTCATACTGGCATGTCAAGCTACTGTTTGGAGCTGAAAACCAGGCTGTGGAAACAGCATTGTTCTGTCCGGTTTCTGCCTGACATGACCACTGGTTTTTGAAGGTGTATTCCTAGTCGTGTTAAAGATGGTGTTCAGTTGTCTTTTTCGTTCCTTTCGTTCGTCTAGTTATTTAGTTTCCCTTCCTTGGATAGAGCCGCGAGGTTCAGCTATAGTGAGATTTTGCGTATGCTGGGGAGAGAGAGGGAGGGTAAGAGAGAGAGAGAGAGAGAGAGAGAGAGAGAGAGACATACAGACAGACAGACAGACAGACAGACGGACAGACATGCAGACAGACAGACATGCAGACGGACAGAGAGAAGCGCTGACCGATGCAATGTGTGTAACTTTTCCTTCTGTTCAAAATACATCGATGCCATTGAATTTGGTCTTTTTTTCTGTACTTTTAAATTGTGCAAGTTATAAAAGATACAAGGAACCAACCAGCCAACCGAACAACTAACCAACCAATAAAATGATATAGTTACAAAAACCAACCAACCAATCAACTAACAACCAACCAACCAACCAACAACCAAAGGAAACGGTGACTTTATACATGAACCAAGTCAGCGAATACACAAACACTTAAGGTTAGAAATAACGTTTTCCCCTCCTTTCTGTTTTCCAGATGCTTTCCTAGCGTCAGTGGCGGCCTCCCAGTCGCTGTACGGCATCCTGCCCAACGGTCACCCTTTCCTGGAGCAGACGGTATCCCCACTGCAGCAGCAACAGCAGCAGCAGCAGCAGCAGCAGCAACAGCAGCAGCAACAACAGCAACAGACCCCACTCCCCGCCCTGCCCCTAGGCGTCGTCAAGCAGGAGCCCCGGGACAGCAGCACCAGCGGCAGCAGCTGCGCGGAGAGGTCCTCCTCCAAGACCTCGGAACGACGCCATCACAGCTCCACCCCGCGAGCTGCAGATTCTTCCAGGAGAGATTGTTCCAGAGAAGCGTCTTCTTCTTCTTCCTCCGGTGCCAGCAGCAGCAGCAGCAGCAGCAGCAGCAACATCATCAGCAGCAGTAACAGTAACGGTGCAGTCATCCTAAACAGCGGGAGCAAGAGTCAGAGTGTGCATAGAACTCCGGTGCTGAAGGGTCAGGGCAAGGAGAAGAAAGACGTGCTGAAAGGACCGACCCCCCGCGAGCAGAGCGCGGCTAAAGACAAGCGGGCGGCGCTGTGTGTGGCGAAGCCTGCAGAAAAGCCTGCCGATGCCGTGCTGTACAAAGGCAGTGGGTCCGCGGCAGGCGCGGTAGGTGCCAAGACCGATCCGGGCAGAAGGACAGAAGCTTCCGCGTCTCTGAAAAGCCCGAAAAGCCAAGCAACGAAATCCTCTGCCGGCAGCGGGCCGGGGCTGAAAGCGGCCTCATGTAGCGGCCACGACCCTCCACAAGGGACGGCGGCGAAACCGGTCCCCTTGCTGCCCAAACCCCACGACCTCGCCGGCTCGGGGAAGGCGGGCGGCGCTGCCAAACACTCGGACGCTAAATTGTCGGCGGCTTCGGCCCGGGTGGGCGGGAAGGGCCGAGATCATTCCACCCCCACCTCCACCACCCCCACCTCCACCACCACGACGTCCTCCAGCATCCCCGTGGACGGCCCCAAGAAGGCCTCGCACGACAAGGGCGAGCGCCCTAAAGATGGCCGGGGCAGCGGCAGCGGAGCCCCTCTACCGGAGTGGCCCAAGACGTCCCTGGCAGCCGGCGAGGCGCGGCCCAAAGTGTCCGTTCCCTCCCTGTCCTCTGCTGCCCTGCCAGTGGCGGCCCCAGCAGCAGCATCCTCCTCCTCCAACTCCAGCCCCGTGTCAGCAGTGACGGCCAGCGTGCCGCCAGCCCCCAGCACAGCCAGCAGTGCTTCCAGGAGTGCCGCTGCTGCTGCTGCTGCAACCCTGCCGCAAGTCGTCCCCACCCTAGTCACCGTCACTTCCTCTTCCGGTGACGTCAGCACCGTCACGTCACTTCCGGTGACCAGTTGCGGGACGCAGAGTGTGTTCACGCGCTCCCAGCCCGTGTCCTCCTCTTCTGTCACAGGTGAGCAGGGAGAGGAATGAGTGTGACCACTTTTTTAAATATTTTTTTTTATATAGATTTAAGTTGCTTAGAAATTTCATTGGTTTAAGAATGATAAGCAAGTTTGAAGCCCCCCCCCCCCCCCCTTCCTCCAAAAAAAAAGCAATCCCCAAAAACCAATACAAAAAGGCCAGCTAGATTACGTGGGTTTAGTGTTACTTTGGTGTGCGTGAGGAAAACAACACTCTTAAGCCATACAGCACCTCTGGGATTTGATCATGCGACTCCTTGGCCTCAGTCATTTCAGGGCCATTGCCGAAGTCGGAATGCAGCTGACTAAATGGTGGGTAAACACACAATCATGCAAAATCTCACCTCGTACCTCTACCCGAGGAACGGAGAGAAAAAAGAAAAGAAATTCAGGGCCATTAGTGTAAGAAATTCGTCAAAGCTTCCAACATTGTCAACAACAAAAATCGATTCTTTCATTCCCGTCATTGTAATAATATACATCTAATGTTGTAAGGGCACGATACAAGGTCGGAGCTTCTTGTATGCCATGGTGTAAGAAAATCTACTGTAGTAAATCATGCTGCTCAAAACGAAAGGTCAGTGTCGCTGTACTGCGGCACACAATCCACTCTTGACACAGCCGCCATGTTTATATATACTGGTACAACAGATCAATGTTATGACGGATTTTAAAAAAAAATTGTCTCTTGCAAAGCTAAAGATAAGCGGCGTCAGTGGTCCCATTCACTGTGGCTAACACAGGTGAACATCAATGGAATACAGTAGGCAGTATTCCTTCATTCTGCCCTTCTCTTCGTGTGTCTGTCTCTGTCTGTCTGTCTCATTTGTTTGTCTGTGTGTTTTCCTCTTTTCTCTGTCTCTGTTTCTCTGTCTCTCTCCATGCTGGCTGGCTGGCTGGCTGGCTGGCTAAGCTAATTCTCCAGTCTCGCAGGCAATGAATGTGATCTGACCACCACTGCTGTTTTTTTAAGACTGGATTTATGTTTGGGCCAATGAGCGTATTGCATTGGATTCCTTTTTGATTGATTTCAGCAACACATATGATGATATGATGATGATGATGATGATGATGCTGGTGGTGATGGTGATTAGGATGAATAGGATGATGAGGATCTTGGTAGTGGTTATAATGATGATGATAATGGTAATAGTTTCAATATTTGTTGCTGTTGTTATCTAATATTTTGTCGATGATTTAGTTGTCAATTTTTAATGTATTCCTGAAATTTCAATGACATGGATTGGTTTGTTTGTCTTTGGTTTTTGTTTCGTTTTTGTTTGTTTTGTTCGGTTGGTTAGTGTTTATTTACATCCCCCCCCCCCCCCCCCGCCCCCTTCCCGCCCCGCCCCCTCCCTTTAGTTTTCGGTTTGTCCTAGAAAGTTTTGCTGCCTGCAGAACAATCCATATTCGCTTAACCACACCCACCAAGGAGTAGAAGGTGAATTGTAAAACAACAGAAGGAAGAAAAGAATGAAGGGGTAGAATTGTCATGATCATATATATCTTTTTCTGTTCGGGCCTTAATATGTGAGAACATTTTGTTTTCTTTGGCATTTTCTTCTAACAAAACAAAGCAAAAACAAAACAAAACACCCCACAGAAAACCCCCAAATCAAACATTGCGAGTTATAAATGTGATGGTTTTTCTTCAGGTCTTCGTGTGTGTATTTTTTTTATATCAAAAGATTTGTTGAATCATTTATTTGTTTCAACAGGGTTTCACTTATTTATTCATGAAGGAACGTGTAAACATGACAAGAAGAATGCACGTTGCATACCAGTAATAGGCTAGAAGGTTTTATTTGTTTATTCATTTGTTTGTTTTTCTGCTCATTTATTTATTCATTTTAAAAGCAAGTATTTCTATTCATTGAGTTGTTTCTTTGTGTTTTTGACTGATTGGCTTGTTTCTTTGTTTGTTTGTTTATTCATAATGATGAGTCTGTGCCAGCCATATACAACTCTGGTCAGATCAGGCTTGTTTGGCGACTTTTGCTTTGCTTTGTTTTAGTGTGTGTGTGTGTGTTTGGTTGTTAGTTGGTGGTGGTGGTGGTGGTGGGGGGGGGGGGGGGGGGGGTGTTAGCACCTTTGGTATTTTGTGATGTGTGTGTGAGTGGGTTTGAAATTTTTTTTTTACCTCATTGTATTGTGGTACTTCCTTTCTTTCTTTCTTTCTTTCTTTTTAAGGTCTTATAGATTTAGGTGAAAGAACTCCTAGGTAGACGTGATAAGCAGAGAGATTTTATTTCACTTTTAAGAAGGCAGGAAATTTATGTATTATTGTTACTATTTATTATTATCATCATCATCATTATTACTATTATTTATTTTCTTTAATTTTAAACAAAACATTATTTTTGTTGTCTTCAAACTGTGCTTATTTCGTATACCTGTTTGCTTTGCATATGTGAGTTTGCAAGCGTGTGTGTACGTGAAAGTGTTTGTTTTGGTTCGCTTTGGTTTTATTCACATGTGCGTACATGCATGCGCGTGTGCCACTATCGTAATACTCATTCTTATTAGTAGTATAAATATTATTGTCAGTTGTACTTCTTGGTATTATTGTAAATAATCAGTGTCACCATCATCATTGTCATCATCAACATCATTATCATCTGTATCATCATCGTGTGTAGCTTAATTATTGCTTTGATAGTTTTATATCCGTTGCTGTTGGTGTTTTGTTTGAAGTCACCCGAGCACATTATTAGATGATATGGAATAATATTGGATTGGTGGTAATTAAGAAGCTCGGTTGTTACTGCCTGTATATCAGTGTCTTTGGTCCATATATATATATATATGTAATAATTATTTCGATAGAAGATTTTACCGCTAATTCACATAATCAGTTCGTAAGAAAGCATCATCATTATTATCATCATCGTCGTCGTTGTCGCCTTGATCATCGTCATCTTTATTATCGTCGTCGTCGTCACCATCATTATCATCATCATTGTCGTCGTCGTCGTACTCGTCGTCATTACCGTTATCATCCTTTTCTCCAGATAGTATAATGATTATTATATGATCATATAATTCGTTCATCTTATGTAGTCTGTCATGATAACCTTCTTTGAAGATTGGGCGTTCTCAATATGTGTGAGCCGCGCGCGCGCGCGTGTGTATGTATGTATGTGCACGCAGGTACGTGTGTGTTTGTAAGTTTTGTGTGTGTGCGTGCGTGCGCAGGTACGTGTGTGCCCATGTGCGCGTTTGTAAGTTGTGTGCGTGAGAGAGACTGAGAGAGAGAGAGAGATCTATCTGAAATCCAATCGAAGTTGTATTTTATTTGTATTTTGTTGGGTTTTTCCATTCTATTCATCGCAACGCCTGAATAACACAGAGAGAGAGAGAGGAGAGAGAGAGAGAGAGAGAGAGGTGAGAGAGAGAGAGAGAGAGAGAGAGAGAGAGAGTGAGTGAGTGAGTGAGAGAGAGAGAGAGAGAGAGAGAGAGAGAGAGAGAGAGAAGAGAGAGAGGAGTGAGTGAGGAGAGAGGAGAGAGAGAGGAGAGAGGAGAGAGAGAGAGAGTGAGTGAGTGAGTGAGAGAGAGAGAGAGAGAGATGAGTGAGTGAGAGAGAGAGAGAGAGAAGAGGAGAGAGGAGTAAAGAGAGAGGAGTGAGAGAGAGGAGGAGAGAGAGAGAGAGAGAGAGAGAGAGAGTGAGTAGGAGAGTGAGAGTGAGTGAGAGAGAGAGAGAGAGAGAGAGAGAGAGGAGAGAGAGAGAGAGAGAGAGAGAGAGAGAGAATCATCATGAATTGACACGGAAAATCAATCGTCTTGGCCTATTACGTTTCGCGTCTTTGACGTCATAGTTAAACATGGCTTTCTTTACGATACGGATTCCAATATTTGCGACAGGGGTAAGCTGAGCTGTGTACAACCAAGTGTCAGCCAGTGTATTACTATTATTATTATTATTATTATTAGTGTTCTTCTTCTTCTTCTTATTTTTATCATTCATTCATTCAGCGAAGAAGGTTAGTGGGTTGGGAAACAATGTTTTAATGACGACCTGGGTAGTGAGTGGTACATGAACAGGCCCTCGCACTCTTGATCTGACTGCAGCAGAGGGCATGAGTTTGATTCTGCAGAGGTGTGTGTCCGTTACAGGGCATGTGTCCCCTAGAGTTAACGTCGGTACAGTTTCAACTCCCTGGAAAGTCCTTCGCATAAGACTGTAGGCTTCAACCCAGGTCCTGTGTGGGGGAATACTTGCAGAACGTCTCACTCACTCATGTCAAAAACCTCGCATTTTCATTAACAAGAATCTTTCATACAACGTTAAGTCGCGGCAGGTTTCTCTGCATGAAATTCGGGTTGCTCTCCCTAGGGAGAGCGCGTCGCCGCAAGAGCAGCGCCACCCATTTTTTTCCCCCTGTCAGCAACTGTAGTTATTTCCCTGTCAGAGTGGGTTTTTTTCTACAGAATTTCACCAGGGACAACTCTCTTGTTGCCGTGGGTTCTTTTGCGTGTGCTAAATTATATGCAACACACGGGACCTCGGTTTGTCGTCTCATCCGAAAGACTAGCACCCAGACCACCACTCATGGTCAAATGGATGGGTGAACAGTTTTGGGCCCAAACGGGGGATCGAATCACTGCACACTTCCGACCTGGACTTTTCGCTTTCTAGGCAGGCGCCATACCTCTCGAGACCACCGATCCACAACCTCGTCCTGCTTTCATTATCTAAGCCTTACTGCTGTGGTTAGTTGGATGGTTGGGTGGGTGAGAGAAAGAACCCAGCATGCACCCTGCTCTCTGAAGAGGGATGGGCTCCACCAGGTTCAACTTGCCCACGACACAGCCTGAAAAATTCATTGCGGTGACTCTTAATCCTCCAGGAGTTAGTGGAAAAGTCAAGTTAGTGATAGTCTTCAACATCCCACCCCCACCCCCCTTCCCCCGCATCTTTCGCCAATAGTACCAGTCTTTAAGAAGCTTTTACTTTCGGCAGTTTGTGCTGATTTCGGTCAAGGATCTTGAGCGTGTTATGAACTTGCATGGTCTGTTCATGGTAAGTCAGAACTTGCATGGTCTGTTCATGGTAAGTCAGAACTTGCATGGTCTGTTCATGGTAAGTCAGAACTTGCATGGTCTGTTCATGGTAAGTCAGAACTTGCATGGTCTGTTCATGGTAAGTCAGGCCAGTGTAGGAAGTCTGCGTTTTCCTTAGTTTATTATCGTGAGTTGGCACGGCCATCTTTTGTTTATGCGGCATATGCTGTTTTCTTTTGTGTATATATATCTGCGTGGAGTGCAAGAGCTATGTCTGTACGTTGTGTGGAGATTGAGCTGCATGCCCTCAAACCTAGTTTCCAACGCTGTTGTTTCGTGAGCAAAAAAACGTTGAACTGCTACCTGAAGTGACAGGAGCCGAGCTACTAAGGGAAAGATGAATGCTGTGTCAAAGTCTGGTGGAGACTTGTATTCCTCCAACATTTTGCAGGGTGTGATATTGCCCTTTTGAAATGGTATGATAGCACAATGTGTTCAAATGTTTTTGTATGAGTTTATAATAAAAACGATTAAAAAAATTCTATTATTAATGAGACAATGTTAGTTGTTGGTTTTGTTCACTAGCGTGCTTTTTCATTGTGGATGTGACTGCTCTTTATACTTTCTAGAAGTCGTTTTACTGCCTTCCATCGTTTCCAATCATTATGGCAATTTTATTTTAGTGACGTGTTCCATGTTCTGTATGTCTCATTCACCATCAGTGACGTGTTCGTGTTCTGTATTGCTAATTCACCATCAGTGACGTGTTCCATGTTCTGTATTGCTAATTCACCATCAGTGAATTGTCTCATGTTCTGTATGACTCAATCACCATGAGTGACGTGTTCCATGTTCTCTATGACTGATTCACCATCAGTGACGTGTTCCACGTTCTGTATGACTGATTCACCATCAGTGACGTGTTCCTCGTTCTGTATGACTCATTCACCATCAGTGACGTGTTCCACGTTCTGTATGACTCATTCACCATGAGTGACGTGTTCCACGTTATGGATGACTCATTCACCTTGGTCTGACCTTCACTGTGCCAGGAGCGTCCCCGGCGCAGCTGAAGAACAGCAGCGTGACGTCACAGGTGGCCTCCTCGGTCCTGCCCTACTACCACACCCTGTACTCCAAGGCGGAGGGAGGGGAGCAGGGCACGGTGGGGGTGAAGAAGGTGCAAGCCACCACCACCTTCGTGCCCGAAGTGGGCACCTTCAAAGGGCCGCTCATCCGCAACATGCCCAAGGGCTGCTGCCCGGACAGCAGAGCCGTCAAGAGCGAGCAGCCGCCCAGGTCGTCCGCCTGTTGCCGGGAGGAAGCCCAGGCCTCCAAACCGCCAGTCCCCGCCACCCCTGAAGGCGCCGGCGGGGATGTCGCCGGTCAGCGGCCTGAAGGAAGCCCCAGGGACGGGGTGGGGGTGGTGGGGGAGGGGGAGGAGGAGGAGGAGGCCTCGGACCTGTCCATGTCCGGCAGGCAGGGCCCCGCCTGCCAGGAGTCGGACAGAAGCCGAAACCGGAGCGTGTCTGCGGAGGAGCGCCAGAAAGAGGAGCGGCGGTGTGTGGAGAAGGGCCTGGCCCCCAAAGTGGAGGAGGGGCCAGGCTCCACCAGCTCGGGCCACAGCTCAGTGCCTTTTGCAGGGACCAAGGTGCCGGCGCCGCGCGGCAGCGCTGATGTGGGGGTGTCGGCGCTCGAGGATTGCGGTGAGGTGGCCCTGGACTACAGCATGTCCCGAAGGTCCAAGGAGTTTTCCGATCTTCGTCCCAAGTGCCATGAGGACCGCCCGCCCAAGGTCGCCGCGGACAAGAGCTCCAGGGCAGGCGTCAGTGTCGCCAAAGCGGGAGAGCTCAAGGCCCTGGCCAGCCGCGGTGTGTCCGCTTCTGCCAGTGGTGGTGGTGGTGGTGGTAGTGGCCGCGGCACGAGCAGCGCGTGTGTTGTTAGCAAACCGTGTCAGACAGGGCAGAGAGGCGAGAACAAGGGCGCAGGACCCACCCCCGTGCTACCGTCATCATCTGCGTCATCGTCATCATCGTCGTCGTCATCATCATCATCGTCGTCGTCATCATCATCATCCGTGCAGATGACGCGAGGCCCGGTGGTGTCCGGTGGTCGTCAGAGTTCGGTAAAAGGTGCAGCACCCCTTACCTCCCCCACAGAAGACGAGGCTGCCGTGTTGAATCTCAGCCAGACTCAGACCAAGAAGAAACCCAGCAAAGACGCCAGTGCACCGCCGTCCGCCAAGAGCAAAGTGGCGCCAGGTGCGGCGACGGCGGCGGCGGCGGCAGTGGCGATTCCCACCCCGAAAAGCGCGGCGACGTCCCAAGCAGTCCCCCCTGCATCAGGGAGTAGTAGGGTGTCTCAGCTGCTGGCCTCGGAGAAGCGCTGTGGCTCGGCCCCTCCCCGGGCCAACGTCCTGTTGCCTGGAGCTGGTCGTAAACGCAGGGCGAGGTTGGCGAAGAAAGAGGAGGAGGAGGAAGAGGAGGAGGAGAAGGAGGAGGAAGACCAGGAGGTCACCAACTCGCTTGGACAGACGGAGGATAAGGACTGCGCTGAGCACACAGGTAGGGATGGATGGATGGATGCTGTTTTGTTTGTTTATAGGTGTATCAAACAGTAAACTAAGGGTAGAATAATCATTGTCACCCGTACATCTGTGCTTTTTGTATTTTTATATGTGTCTATCTATCTATCTATCTGTCCCGTAGTCTGACGACCGTGGGGGCACCCTCAAAGACTCAGCAACCAGTTCCCTCCATTCTTCTCTCTGTTCTGCCTTTCTCAGGGTTTTGTTGAGTTCTAGGCCTGTCCATTCACTGATGTTATCCTCCCAGCTCTTCCTTGGTCTGCCTCTTCTTCTTCCTCCTTGGACAGTGCCTTGCAAAACTGTCTTTGTAATTCCTTGGGATCTTGTGACATGCCCATACCACTTAAGTTTACGCTTTTTCACGATCGTTAGAAGGTTCTCATAGGGTCCAATGGTTTGCTGGATTCTGTTATGCACGCTTTCGTTGCTTATGTGGTCTTTGTAGGAGATGCCAAGGAGTCTCCGAAAGCATCTCATCTCCACTGCCTGTACTCTTCTCTCCAAATCTGCAGTCAGGGTCCATGATTCACAGGCATACAGAAATATGGATATGACAAGGCAGCGCATTAGTCTGATCTTGGAGATAAGTGAGATATTCTTATCTCTCCAGATGGTGTTTAGTTTTGACAAAGCTGTTATTGTCTGTGCAGTCCTGCATACTACTTCTGGCTTGGATCCCTGGTCGGATTTTTATATGTGTATCAAATAGTAAACCGAGGGTAGAATAATATTGTCACCCGTACATCTGTGCTTTGTATTTTCAAGTCAAGTCAAACACACTTTAATCATCCCATGAACAATACTGACAGGCAGATTGATACGCATCAAAATCTCAAAAGACACACAAAAAAAGCTTCATTTCGTATTGGTTAAACCATTCCAAAATGACTTCAAATAAAAGTGTCACGAACACACACGTGTAGTATTGTGCTGTAAGTCTGCGTGAAAGTGGGCTGCTCTCCCCGGGGAAGCGCGTCGCCTCAAGATCAGCGCCACCCATTTTTGGGGGTTTTCGTGCTGGCCTTTGTGTGTACACAGACTTTGTGTGTGTGTATGCGCGCGCTTGCGTGCGTGTGTGCGCGTGCGCGTGTGTGTGCGCGTGCGCGCGCGCGCGAGTGTGTGTGTGTGTGTGTGTTTGAGCTCCTGTACTTTTTTGTTCATGTCTCAAATCGTTTCTTTCTCTGCCCCTCTCTCCATCTCACCATCGTTTAAAAGTTTTTTCCCCCCAAGTGCTGTAATCACACCATTGGGTCTGGATGTTGTTTTTTGTTCTTGTTTTAAGCTTTACATGTTATAGATTCATTTATTCATCCATTCAGACTTGCCAGTGCCTACATTTAACTCGTGTATACAGCAGAGCAGAATAATAATTATCCTGGTGTTCTTGGCTTGTTAGCGGGTTGTGCCCAAATACCCAACATGCACCCCTGATTTCACCGTGTAGCAGGTTTGAAATGTATTTGTAAGGAAAAGAACATTGCAGTACATAATTTTTTTTTTAATTGTTAGTTTTCTCGTTTTTTTGTTTTTTTAGCTTAGCTACTTGATAATGATGATAATGCTAGTATTGATAATAGCAATGACAAACACAGTATAATGATAATGATTAAAACAATGATGATGATGATGATTATAAGAAATAATAATTAAAAAATAAATAAAAACCATGATACTAATAATAATGATATGGTGATGATGATGGTGATGATGATGATGATGATGTTTCACGCCACGAGTATCAAGCCTTTAGAAAAGTGTTAACCAATGACAAAAATTGTGTTCATGTGTATTTTTAATATGGACGTGTTATTCTACCTTTTTATATTTATAATTCGTTCATTTTTCCGGAAAGGATGTCAAACATTTCTTCACATCATACACCACACTTTCTTTTTTCACATTCGCTGAAAATAAAGTTGGAATCTCTACAATCATTCAGACTATGAACTGACAGGTGCAATCTTCTCCTTTGATATTGGTTATTTGCAGGCACCGAAGCGCTGATATTTGTTAAAGGTTTCGAGCAAACAAAATGTATGCACGGATTTCTTTTTCTTTTCTTTTTCTTTTTTTTAAATAGAAAAGGTGTTTTTTTCTGCCCACCTCATGTTCAAATAGACAATATTTCCGACAATTATGAAAAATGATCATACATATTTACAGCAGTGACATTGCTTATTTGTCAGTTGATTGATTTACTTACCTAACAGCTTACTGTATAAATGCATTGTTGTAATTAAACCGATTTTGTTTGTATAATATTGTCTCAAGTGAAAGTGTATTAAATAAACTAAAAAAACAAACAAGACAATGACACGCTGCGGTGAAACAACTTTACATAAAATAAAGGAAAAGGAAATTAATTAAGCTCGTAAATTTGATTCATTGATTGATTTACTGATTAATCAAGTTCCCCCCCCAAAACCCCCCCCCCCCCCCCCCCAACAAACAAAAAAAACACCCAAGAAAATATTTTTTTCCCCCACAAGACTGAAGCCTCTCCTCTCCTCTAACAAAGAAAAAAGATGATAAACGGGAGAGAGAGTGTGTGTGTCATTATGTAACAATAACGGTCATCAGCTGGACTGCCAGTAACTGGTGTGATTAGTTTGCTCTCCAGTCGCCGTGTGAGTGAGTGAGTGAGTCATGACCCCTCAGGGGGACATGGCCAACAGGAGCAGGGCCAAGAAGCCCCAAGGCCCTGCCCTGCCCTGCCCTGCCCTCCCTGCCCTGCCCGAGGCCGCTAGCTAGCCAGACAAAGCAAGGAAGCTAATGAAATTGTTTCGCGCTCCGGATCAAATAGCTGCTATCACAATGCGTGCGCGAGCATGTGTGCGCACGCTCGCGTTGTGTGTCATTTTTATATTCAAATCCTTCCTAATGTTGTTTTTAGCCTCGAAGAATGACAAGGCTGCCGAGTAGTCATTTCCCCTGCCAAAGTAGTACAGTAACTAAATCTGAGAGACAGAGAGAGAGAGAGAGAGAGAGAGAGAGAGAGAGAGAGAGAGCACGATCACCCCGAACTATCTTGAGTGTACAAAGATGAATAGAATACCTGATAAGCAAACATTTCCATCATGATTTATCCCAATTTTACATTTATAATTTTTTTTTATTGATCATTTTAACAGAATGTTGTTTCATTTTACTTTCTTATTCTTTGGTTGTTGTGTTTTTACCTTATATATAGCCATGACAACAAAGAAAAAAAGAAAAAGATAGTACATGTAGTAATAATAACAATAATAATGACACCTTTTTTTTTTCCGTGTCAGCACTGTAATAAAGAAAAATCCTGAACTTTATTTCCCGTTCGCGGCACACTCTCCTCCCTCCCTCCCTCAACCTTCCCCTTGCCTTCGTTCGAACGACCTGTGCCAGCCAGCATTAGACTATCAGCGGGGGGAAAAGGCGTCACCCAAAAAAGAACACCACCACCGCCACCACCACCACCACCACCACCAACACGGCAACCCTATATGCCCCCCCCCCTCTCCTCCGGACATTATTGCAAGGTTTTCCCGCCATTCGGGGCAAAATGCCTCGCTGAATCTTTACGGTTGCTTCTCCTTTTTTTTTTTCTCTTCAAGTTTAAGATTTGCAAAGGCCGCCCGAGGTTGGCGTGGGGTTTTTTCTTTCCTTTTCTTTTGTGTGTGTGTGTGTGTGGGGTTTTTTTGTGGGGGGGGGGGGGGAGGGGGCTAGTCTTTTTTTTTATACTCCTTTTCTTTTTGCTCGTTCTCCAGCAGCATTGTGTGGTCTTCCACTCTCGTCCTGTCCCCGTCATGAATGATGTCCTTTCAGGGGGTTTAGGGGGGGGGGGGGGGAATCATTTAGGCCCTGTCAATTATTTCCTACAATCGAATCTTTTGTTCTGCCTGGGCTTTGCTCACAGGGTGTGGGGGGAGCTGCCGTGAGGCTCCCCGCATATGGAAGACCCTGCCTCTCCTTCACTGCTCGAAGCACTCCAAGTAGTTACTGTACTGTGTCCTTTGCCAGAAGGTCCTCTGTCCCTCAACACCCCCAAACCTTTCTTTTCTTTCTGAGTTTCTTCTTCTCTTTTTTGAGGTTCTGGTTTTCTGGCTCATAGTTTGGTCTGAAGTGGCAGGAGGCACTATTCACGTGCTGTACCAGTAGGACGCAAGCAAGCAAGCAAGCATGAACACTTTGCGAGAAGTGTGTGTGTGTGTGTGCGTGCACTTTAGCAACACGAGAACTTAATGCATGCATGCTCGGGTTCTCTCGCCAGCAAGCGCCCAGGTCTTGAATTTCCTTTTCTTCAGATTTCGATTTCCAGCCACTCATTATAGGATATTTCTTTGTCTTTTTGTTTTGTTTTTGTTTTTTGTTGCTGTTGAAAACGTGCGTCAGGATGTATTGTTAATGTCTCTGTGGCAGTTCGCGCGCGCGCACGAGAGTGTGTATGTGTACATAACACACACACAATGTACCATCTGGGAATAAAAAAATTTGACTTGACTTCACACACACACACACACACACACACACACACACACACACACACACACACACACACACACACAGTAATAATAATAATAATGTGTGGAATTTATATAGCGCTGAATCTTGTAAAGCAACAAATCAAAGCGCTCAGATGAATTGTTTTGTTTTGTTTTTTTGCCTGTGTATGTGGGTTTTTAAAATTTTGTCATCTGTTCCCACCGGCACACAATGGCCTACTCTTTCGAACAGCGGAACAGGATTTAACGTGTATGCAAGATGTTCTGCATGCGTTCGCACACGGGGCCTCGGTTTATAGTCTCATCCGAAGGACTTTCACACACTAGGTAAATTAGTAAATACTGTTTACAGTTTTGTCATTTTCATTTTGCTCAGGCAGATACAATCTTGAATTTTCTTTCCAATTTTACCTCCATCTTATTATTTTTTTTCTTGCCTGTGTAACTCTTTAGTGCTCTCAGTAATTATTGATTAATGAATGCACTACATTCTCGCAATGATTATAATAAAATAGAACAAACGCGCAGCACGCGCTAGGTATATGTCAGAACTGAACACAGCCGGCTTTTTATCTGGTTCTATTTTATAAAACTTTCCAAGAAAAACAGTCTATAACCGGATGGACTTGCCCTGTCCAACATCCTTCTTCTGTTTACTTTGGGTAAAGAGAGAGAGAGAGAGAGAGAGAGAGAGAGAGAGAGAGAGGGGAATAGGAGGGGGGGGGGGTCTTCCTGCTGACGTCACTAGTATCTAGCCAATCACCGTTTCTTTTCATGTTTGGGCGATTATTTATGGAATGTGCGTAAATGCGTGTATTTTGGGAATACGATTTCAAAAGAGGGCTTTTTACTGTGGTTTGTTCTGGAGAACATAAAGTTACTATCGCTTAGCTCACGTGGGGGGGGGGGGGGGGGGGGGGGGGGGGGGGAGGGGTGCTGTATTACTGCTGTGTTTTATTTCCAGTTGCAAGGTGCTGTTTTGAGGGGTTATCGGTAAAATACTGTTCATGATGTGCAAGTGCACATGCACGCACGTGCGCGCACACACATACACATTCTCTCTCTTTCTCTTTCATATTAGTTTTTATAATTATATATATATATATATGTATATATATATAATATTTCACACACAATATATATATAATATATATACTATAATATATATAATAATAATCTAATATAATATATATAATAATTATATTTATATATAATTATTATATATTATATGATTAGTAGTATTAGTAGTATCATCGTCACATCATCATCATTGTTATTGTACATGTTTCTCATGTATATATTTCAGTTAAGGATTGTTTCTCGGTTGCGCGCGCGCGCGCCGCGTGTGTGTGTGTGTGTGTGTGTTGTGTGTGTGTGTGTGTTTAAATACTGTACAAATATATATATATATTATATAAATTATATATATATATTTTTTTTTTTATTTATTATTAAAAAAATTTTTTGGGGTGGGGGTGGCTTAGCATTGTTCTAAAAAGTTAGTTTGAACTTGATAATGATGTTGAATGATTTTGGAAGTTCTGTTTGGCTTTTTTCTTTCCTGACATCATCACCACCACCATCATCATCATCATAATCTGTCTCTTTCTGTCTGTCTGTCTGTCTGTCTGTCTGTCTGTCTGTCTGTCTGTCTGTCCTCTCTCTCTCTCTCTCTCTCTCTCTCCTCATCTCTCTCTCCTCTCTCTCCATATTCAGGACAGTTTTGTTTGTTTTGTTCTGCTTTTATGTTAACGACTATACCTGGCTTTTGGGTTCAAAAGAAAGATCAAACGATAATCTTGTTTGAAAGAAGTCATTGGCCACTGTTTGTTAGGGTTTTGTTGTTGTTTTTTTAAAGCTAAGTAGTCTGAGCACATTACCCCTCTCTTGCGATCTCTCCACTGGCTGCCTGTGCCACAAAGAATAAACTATAAGATCAGTACTCTCTGTTACAAATGTCTCCACAAAACAGCACCTTCCTACCTCTGTGAATGTCTCCACCTGTACACCCCTTCTCGTTCCCTTCGCTCTTCTGCAGATTCCTTGTGCTTACAAACACCTAGATTCAACCAGTCCACTGTTGGCGTCACTCTTTCTCTGTTTCTGGTCCATCGATTTGGAATGGCCTCCCTATCTCTCTTCGCCAAAGGCCTTCTTGTGACTCTTTTAAATCTGGCCTCAAGACATATTTGTTTCAAACCTACGAATTTCCTCTCCTGTTTCATTTCATAGCTATCCCTGCTTTTCAACAGCCAAAAATTCCATCACCCTGCCAAAGTGTATAACGTGTGTGTGTGTGTGTGTGTGTGTGTGTGTGTGTGGTGTGTGTGTGTGTGTGTGGTGTGTGTGTGTGTCATTTGGACTTGTTAGAACTATTACTTGCTATTGGTTGCATGACTGTGTAAGAATGAGTTGAGTGCAAGCGCTTTGATTTGTCTGTGCAAGATACAGCGCTATATAAATTCCATTTATTATTATTATTATTATTATTTAGAAATGATATTACTGATTTTCATAACGAATATGCACATATTCAGAATCAAGATTTCAAGTACTTGTATTGTACGGTTTACTCGTTAAGTCTTTGTTTAATTTGTGTAAACTTTGTAGCTCAATTTATGTTTTGAGGTTGTGTAATCAATCTTTTTTTTTGTCTGTCCTGTTAAAATACTCATTTTGTGAATGTACGACAATTGTAATAGTTTGTTTTCCTGAGATAATCAAGTCTACAACATTTCAGTGATATTCTTTTTGATTTTAGGTAGGGTTATTTTTTTTTTTTTATTGTTCCTCGGCTAGAGCTCCGAGGTTCACCAATGGTGAGATTTTGCGTATGCGACCGTTTTAACCCACTATGAAGGTTTCCAACTTTCGGGACTGGAGTTTAGTTGAATTAGGCCTATGTGTTTGCATGCTTAAGTGAACCATGGAGTCTTTTTTATTTTTTCATTAAAAAATTAATTAATGCTTTACATGAAAGTGATTCTCAGTTTATCTTGGCATTGCAATCTTTCATAGTAGCCTTTCTGGTTTATCGATTGTTGTTTTTGTTGTTGCGCGTTCCCTAGCTTTACACTCTGGGGGTCACCCAGAATGTGCACTCTGACTCACTCATCCCACCTGGGAATCACTGTGAGATTGAAATTGCACACTGAATGAGAAGTTTGCGTTTTTTTTGGTTTATCTGAACTGGACTTTTGTACTGAAGATTACTATTTTCAGCAAAGTTTCCTTTGTAGTTTTGTGAAATAACACATCACTGGTTTTCAAAGTTGTTGAAGATTTATGTGTTGTGTGTGTGTGTTTGATTATCTATGTTTTGCATGAGAAGGGGGAGGTGGGGGTGGGGGATGGTGGGATGGTGTTGGTGGTGGAGGAAGGGATTGAGTGTATTTATTCGAGTGGGGGCGTTATTTTGTGAGTGCCAGCATGCCTGTGAGCCTGAGTGTTTAAAAAAATAAATGCGAGCGTGCGCGTGTGTGTATGTGTGTGTGTGTGTGTAGTGCAATTAGTTTGTTTATTATAAATGCTTTGTATTAGAAATATTCATCACTTTTTGGTTGTCCTTTTTTGTAATTTTTTGTACATTAGTTCTTGTTTCTTAAATTCTTGTTTCGCTTTATTTTGTTATTTTCTTCTTATAACAAAGACGCTTGACGAGACTGGAAAATTGATTCATTTTTATTCCTATTCGATTTATTATGTATTTCGTTCTATCTGATCATTGAATTGCATTGAATTATACATTGATTTATTTCATCAATTCATTGAATATTTTTTTGTTTTTTGGTGGTTTTTTTTTATGAGGGAGGGACGGGGGTTATGTTTTGGTTTTTTGGTGTTTTTTTTATGAGGGAGGGGCGGGGGTTGTCTTTATTTTTACTTCTACAGTTAATGTTAACTCCAGTTTTATGACTTTTATCTTTTTAAATGAGAAGGAGTCACGGAAGTTGTCTATGAATATGCACGTGGTGTGTGTGTGTGGTGTGTGTTGTGTGTGTGTGTGTGTGTGTGTGTGTGTGCGCGCGCGCGCGCGCGCGTTTAAGCATGTTTCTTTTCTTCTTCGCTTTCTCCCTCCTCCTCCTCTCCTCCTTCTTCTTCTCTTCTTCTTCTTCTTCTTCTTTCTTCTTCTTCTTCTTCTTCTCCTCTGCTTCTTCTCCTCTGCTTCTTTTTCTTCATAATCTTTCTCCATTTCTTCTTGTCAAACCAAATACTGACCCACTGAAAATGGTTTTGAAAAATGGTTAGTTATCATGAAATTATCAAACTCAAAAAAACTTTTAGCCTTGCAAAAAAGCAACCAAGAAACCCCCCAACAACAAAAATTTAATGTATTTTTTTCTTGTTTAAATGAAAATATGAATACTAACAATTATAATCTTCTGTCTGCTGTCTTCGTCTGTCTCTCCAAACCCCCAAAAACCCAAACACAACACACACACACACACCACACCAAAACACACACATACAAACAACACACATACAAACACCACAAACACACACACAACACACAACACACAAACCACACACCCACCATACCCACACAAACACCTCCTAGTAAACCTAAAACAGACAAAAAGCTTAAAATGTTTCTTTTACAAAAAAGTTTAACGTTTCCAAAGTACTTTTTACATTTTTTTTTTTTTGGGTTACAAAAATGTTTTAGAAAAAAATTTTAAAATAAAAATGTAACATGAAAAACAGGAATGAATTATAAAACAAAATGAAAAGGGAAATTAAATTTTAAAAAAAATTATTTTAAAAATTGGGTATTTCTTTTTTTTAAAAAAAAAAAAAAATTTTATTTTCAAAGCGATTTGCTATAAATTCTCCTCCTTCCCTTCCCTCGTCCTCCTGTCCCTCCCCTCTCTCCTCCTCTCTCTCCTCCCCCTCCCCCCCCCCCTCCCCCCCCTCTCTCTCTCTCCACCCCCCTCCCCCCCCCCTCCCCCCCCCCTCCCCCCCCCCCCCCCCCTTCTCTCTCTCTAAACCTCCCTCTTCCCCCTCTCTCCTCTCTCTCCCGGTTTCCCCCTCTCTCTCTTTCCCCCCCTCTCCTTTCTCGTCCTCCTCACTCTCCTTCACTCATCCTCTCCCCTCACCCCTTTCATCTCTCTCATTACTAAACCACGAGCTGTCTATTCGTTCATGCCCCTTCTTGTTCCTCATCTCCCTTCCTCTTACGTGTCTCGTCCCCTCTCCTACATGTTCTCTCTCACTCGTTCTCTCCTCCTCCTCCTCTCTCCCCTCTCCTCATTCTCTTCTTCTTCATCTCTCTTTCTCTCTCTCCTCTCCTTCCCCCCCCCTTTCTACTCTACTTTTCCATTCTCTCTACCTCTCCCCCCATTCTTTCATCCCACCTCAAAACCTTCCTAAAAACTCTATCCTCCAACCCCCCCACAATCCTTCCTTCTTTCTTCCCCCCCACCTCCCTCCACCTAAAACTCATCATACTCCCCACCTCACTCTTCCTCTCTCTCTCTCCTCTCTCTTCTCACCACACCCCCACACCTCCCCACCCTCTCTCTCCACCCTCCTCATCCCCCTCCCCCCCACCTCTCCTCTCTTCCTCACTCATCTCCACCTCATCCTCTCTCACCCCTACTCATCTTCTCATCCTCCCCCCCTTCTTTCTATTCTCAACCAATTCCCCTCAAATACCTTCTCTCTCTCCTTTCCCCCTTTCCTCCCTACTAATCTCCTCCCCTCTCAATTCTCCCCCCCTCGAGTCTCTCAATCCCCCACCCCGTCATCGACTCTCATCTATCCCCCCATCTCTCTTCTCTCTCTTACCCCCCCCTCTCTCTCAAACTCTCTTCCCCCCCCACCCCTCATACTCCTCTCTCCTCTCGCTCCCAAACACCCCCCCCCTCTATCTCTCCTCTCTCCCCGACCCCCCTCTCTTCCTCTTCGCTAAACTTCGCTCCCTCCTTAAATCCCCACCCTCTCTCATCCTCTCCCTCTCAATCCCCCTCAACCATCTCACTCTCCTCATCTCCTCCCCCCCCTCACTCTCTCACCTCTCTCCCTCTCACATCTCTCCCTCTTCTCCTCTCTCTTCAAACCTCCCCTCTCCCCCCTCCCCTCTCTCTCCTCTCTCTCTCCTCTCTCTTCTCTGCCCCCCCCCCCCTCCTCTCTCCTCCTTCTCCATACCCCCCCTCTCTCTCTCTCTCTCGCTCTCTCTCTCCTCTCTCCCCCACGTCTCACTCTTCCTCTCTTCTCTCTCATCCTCTCCAACTACTCTCTCTCTCCCACTTCCCTCTCTCCTCTATCCCCCCACTCAATACTTCCTCTCTCTCCTCACATCTCCTCGCCTCTCTCTCTCTTCTCATCTCCCCCCTCTCCCTCTACTCTCTCCCCCCTCTCTCTCCCTCTCTCCTCCTCTCTCTCGTCCCTCCCCCCTCCCCTCCTCTCTTCTCTCTCACTCCTCCTTCCACTCTCCCCTCTCCTCTCTCCTCTCCCTCTCTCTCCTCCCTCCCCTCTCTCTCTCCTCTCCCCTTCCCCCTCTTCTTCTCCCCCTCACCTTCCTCTCCCCTCCCCTCTCTCTCTCTCCCTCTCTTCTCCCCCCCCTCTCTCTCTCTCCTCTCTCTCCTCTCTCTCTCCTCCCCCCCTCCCCACCCCCCCCCCCCCTCCCTCCCCCCCCCCCCCCCCCCCCCCCCCCCACCCCCCCCCCACCCTTGTTCCTTAGGTGAGAGAGCTCCGAGATTCACCGACGGTGAGATTTTGAGTATACAGCCGTTGTTTTTTGGGTGGTTTTTTTTTTGCCCACCCTGAAGGTAGCCGCATTCCGACTTCGGGGTAGGTTGATATAGATAAAGGGAGAAAAGAACAAGAGTAACCATTGGCCATGGATGTGTGAATGAGTAATCTGAGTGAGGGGGGTGAGGATTCTGGAAAAATCTAATGAAATAAATAAATGAATGAATAAATGTTTAACAAAGCAAACTAACTGACTGTTTCAGGCTCCAACATTCCCGTTGGAATCGCTGTGGCTCAGCAGAGGGCCGATGGTGGACGAGGTAATTGTCGTCTGCTTATCTGTCTGTCTGTCTGTCTTGTCTTGTCTGTCTGTGCCTGTCTGTCTGTCTGTCTTGTCTTGTCTTGTCTGTCTGTCTTGTCTGTCTGTCTCTGTGTGTCTGTCTGTTGTTTGCCTGTTTGTCGAACTTTGTCGTTTTCTGTCTATTTATCTCCTCTGTTGTTTGTTTGATGCCTTTTTGCAATTTTTTTTTTTTTTTGCGAGTCTAACTGTGTCTGTCTCTCTCTATCTGTCTGTTTGTCTATCTTTTTTCACATATAACTTTTTCTTCTTTTTTCTTTCTTTCTTTGCACGTCTGAATTTGTCTATTTGTCTGTTGTTTGTCTTTTTGCAAGTCTAACTGTGTCCTTTTTTATTTTGCAATTTTTTGGTGTGGTATTTTTGTGGCTCTAACTTTGTCGTAGTGCGAATGTGTGGGTCTCTTCTTCCCCTTGCTTAGTTTTTGGTCGTGTTTATTCCTTCTTTGTGTCTCAGTTTTTCTGTTCTGTTCTTTTAGTTCTGTGCGGCTGCTTGTATGCGTGCGCGTGTAGTATGCACGGAATATTATTGTTATTTATTTATTTTATTATTCTTTTATATCGAGGATAATGGAATAAGCACTTATTTGCTTTTTTACACCCAGTCCCTGTGTGTATGCGGTTTTGTCAAATCTCTGTCATCTGTTCCCACCGGCACACAATGGCCTACTCTTACGAAAAGCGGAACAGGATTGTAACGTGTGCGCAAGATGTTCTGCAAAGCAAAGTGTGTGTGTGGGTGTGTGTTCTTCACTTTAACGTCTTTCCATTTTAAGTGTTATTAGACGACTCTGTGTGTGTGTTTGTGTGTGTGTGTATGTGTGTGTGTGTGTGTGTGTGTGTGTTTGTGTGTGTGTGTTGTTTTACGTGCGCGCTTAATGATCCATAGCGTATAGAGAACAACGCTGACTTAGAATCCAATTTCAAAATGTCAACAGGATGTTTTAGTATTTCTATTGCGACGGTCAATATTGAACTGCGTAATCTTACTTCTAGCGGCAGGAGATTTTACCACAAACCTTTTGACCATCAGTTACGACTAATCCTTTTCCCCATTTGTGCTGTATTGTGGTTTAGAATTGTAATTTATCAATATTTCTCTATGTGACGGGGTACCTACTGCTTTGGCCAAAAAGGTTGCCTTGTTCAGTATACCGTGACAAGGTTTTGTTTTATTTTGTTTTCATGTTGGGTGTTTTTCTTCCATAAAAGAGAATTTCCAGTGGTTATTTCACTTGTGATTATTATTTTTTTTATGCCTATCGGATTTGAGACCAACTTAGCAGAATTGCCTTCTTATCTGGAAGACAACTAATGGAGGAAAAGATAACTTAAAATAGGGTTAAATACTAGGTCTTAAATCACACAACGTGGTTGTAGAGTCATGCGCTCGTGATCTGCTGATCCGGGTTCGAGTCTCGTTCAAGAGGATTTTTCCTCTGGAGTTAACATCAGTGCAGATTCCACTACCCCCAAAAATCTTTCGGATGAGACTATAAACCGAGGTCCAGTGTGCGCCAACGCACGCAGAACATCTTGCGCACACGTGAAAACCCGTTCCGCTTTTCGGAAGAGTAGGGCATTGTGTGCCGGTGGGAACGGATGACAAAATTTACAAAACTGCATACACACGGGGAGTGGATGTAAAAAAATGCACATGAGTGCTTATTCTAATATCTTCGAAATAAAAGAATAATAATAATAAAAAGTTACAGTTCTCTCTCTCTAAATACTTTTGAATACTCATGGTTATAACTTCACCTTTGTTGTTGGGGGTTGTATGTATTTGTGTGGTTTGTTTGCAAGTCTGTCCAAGGGTTTTTGAGTTTAGGGTGGTGCTATGTATAGTGCGGGTTATTTTATTTTTATCTTGTTAATTCATTTATCTTATCTTGTTAATTCATTTATCTTATCTTGTTAATTCATTCATCTTATCTTGTTAATTCATTTATCTATCTGTTTTGTTATTTACCGCCGTTGCTGCTGCTTATTTGAAATGTTTTTGGTGGTTTTAACACTTTCGGACCTCTTACACATACACATTTGTAAACCTTTTTGTGCCAACAGTTTTTGTTTTAAATAAATAATGGTACAATTCTCAAGAGGAAGTTATTTGTCATAAAACTTGCGCAATATTGAAAGGGAGTTAATTATAAGTTGAGGGTCTTTTTAAGGCTTTTTTCATTCCTCTTGTTTTCCTTCTTTTTTACCATTGCAATCTAGATGTTCAAGTTCCAAAAAATGTGTGGTGTGTGGTTTATAGTAAATCAACTACAACGACTACCACGAAATCGAAAGAATGGTAAAGCAAATAGGTTACATTTTTGTGTGATGTTGATGGAAAAGTGTAAAGCAGGTCATGCTGATTGCCGAATCAACTTTGTACGCAGTGTCATAATAATGATAATATCATCATCGTCATCATCATCATCATCATCATCATCATCATCACCATCACCATCATGGTGATAACAATGTCGACAATAATGATATTGTGGGCTATATAGATAGTCTAGCGGTTAAAGGTTTGTGCTCATGATCTGACAGCTCGAGTTCCAGGTGCCCTTTCGGGAAATTTTTTCTCCTGGAGTTAACATCAGTACCGACTCCATTCCCCCGAAAGTGTTTCGTATGAGACTGAAACCGAGGTCCCGTGTACGAACCCATGCACATCAACTTGCGCACACATCAAAACCAGTCCCGCCTTTCGGAAGAGTAGGCCATAGCGTGCCAGTAGGAACGGATGACAAAGTTAAAGCAAACAAAGGAACAAACAAACCTCATACACAGCGGTGTCGTGTTTAGACAGCATCCCGCTGTCGGAATGTAGTAGCTGTTTTAGTGGAGAGCAAATGGTCGCATAGGCAACATCTCACCGTTATTGAACCGGAGCTCGAGCTGAGGGCCAAAAATTATTATTATTATTATTTTTTCCCCATCATCATCATCATCATCATCATAGTTGTCATCATCATCATCATCATCATCATCTTCATAATCAATATTATGGAAAATGTCACATTAGCAATTCACAGCGTAAGGAAATAAGATAGCATAACAGTTGCAAAATGGCGACGCCCTCTAGGGGATATCTGCTCAACATTACCGAGAAATAACAACAGCAGCCCCCCCCCCCCCCCCCCCCCCCCCCCCACCCCCGTAGGGATGCCGGGGACCTGTCAGTATAAATGGCATCCCCACCTTCTGGAAATTCTGTGCTAGGAATTCCCTCTTTTCTATCCCTCTCTTTGTTTGTTTCTGCCTTGTTCCTTTTCTCCCTGTTACCTCCTACTTGTCTATTTTCTGCCGTCTTGGTCAATTCTCCTGCTTTTTTTCCCCCTCAAAAGACTTAAAAGATGACCATTCTCTCCCATGCCGAAGTCTGATGCGCTGGGCCTGACTTGTCAGGCGCTTAACGGCAGCGCAACGCATTTTGGTTCATATGAAAGACAGCAGTAGCTTCTGTCTGAGCGTTCGAAGAAGAAGTAGACAACAGCAACAACACAAGTGTTGATGTCAACAACAATGAAAATCGGATGAGACTATAAACCGAGGCCCCGTGTTCGAACGCATGCAGAACATCTTGCGCACACGTTAAATCCTGTTCCGCTTTTCGGAAGAGTAGGCCATTGTGTGCCGGTGGAA
>CM054134.1:118831846-118854346 GCA_028751875.1 Rapana venosa
TTCCAGCCAGGCGCTGTGTGTCTATATAATTATAAATCATAATAACGACCGCCAGACTGTGGCTACGATATCCAACACCTGCAGCAGACTGTAAACGTCCCACTGGTTTAAGGGGGGATACTAAAAAACAATCATAAAAAGAAGTGTGGGGATAAATTCGCTGGGAGATTTTTGTGTGGGAGGGTGGGGGGAGTGTGGGGGGGGGGGTGGGGGGGGGGGGGGGGGGGGGTTGGTGGGGGGGTTGGGTTTTTTTGAAAGGGGTGGGGGGAGGGGTCGTATCTTTTCTAAGTTTCTGATGCTCATCAATAGTGATTATTTTGTGTGTGTTTATTTCATTTATTCTTTTATTTCGAGGATAATGGAATAAGAACTCGTGTGCTTTTTTACATCCAGTGTATGCAGTTTTGTCAATTTTTTCATCCGTTCACAACGGCACACAATGGCCTACTCTTCCGAAAAGCGGAACGGGTTTTAACCTGTGCGCAAGATGTTCTGCGTGCGTTCGCACACGGGATCTTGGTTTATAGCCTCATCCGAATGACTTTTGGGAGGAGTGGATTCAGCACTGATGTTAAATCCAGGGCAAAAAATCATCTTGAACGGGAATCGAACTCGGGTCAGCATATCACGAGCGCATCACGCTAACCACCAGGCTGTGTGTGTGTGTGTGTGTGTGCGTGCGCGCGCGCGCGCGCGTGTGTTTGTGTGTGTGTGTGTATGTTTGTGTGTGTGTGTGTACGCAACCCTTTACTCACACATTAAAGTAGCCGCATTCCGACTTCGGGGATGATGCCTAAACGCAACACCAGTGTGCATACGCTTTCAAACATGTTGTCATGTAGCAGGCTTTGGCCTGCTCTTGGGAAAGGTGTGAAGGGTTTTTCACCAGTGCGCAAGATTTTCAGCGCGCGTTCGTATGTATACGGGACCTCGGTTTATAGTCTCACCCGAAGGAGTTTTGGGGAGAGCGGAGTCGGTTCTGATGTTAACTCCAGGGGAAAACGTCAGTAGTGGCTCGAACCTGGGCTGTCAGATAGCGAATTCAGCGTTCTAACCACCCGACGGGTGCGGGATAGCCTTGTGGTTAGAACATTGCGCTCGCAATCTGACGACCCGGGTTTGATTCCCGTTCAAGGGGATATTTTCCCCTGGAGTTAACATCAGTGCAGACTCCACTCTCCCCAAAAGTCCTTCGGATGAGACTATAATCCGAAGTCCCGTGTGCGAACGCAACGCAGAACATCTTGCGCACACGTTAAAACCTGTTCCGCTTTTCGAAAGAGTAAGGCCATTGTGTGCCGGTGGGAACAAATGAGAGAATTTAGAAAGCCGCATACACACAGGGACTGGCTGTAAAAAAGCACATGAGAGCTTATTCCATTATCCTCGATATAATGTAATAAAATAAAATAAGTATCCCCCACCCCCACCCCCCCACCCCCGCCTGCTGGTAGAGTGAAAATAATCAGCGTCACTAGATTGTGTTTTGTTTCTCTAGGGCTCTTTTTTACGGGTTTTTTTTGTGTTTTGGTTTGGTTGCTTTTTATTATTTTTAATGTCGTGTTCCTTTTTATTGTTGCTAGGGTGTGTTTTTTTTCACGGGGTGGGGGATGGGGGATTTCTTACCCTGTCCAGAGCCTTGTTCAGAAGAAAAGAACCTAAACCACTACTATAATACACACAGAAAAATTCTTAAAGACCATCACCCCCCCCCCCCCCCCCCCCCTTCTCTCCTCCCCAAAGGATGGTTCTCCTCCTGTAGTGGTGACCTGTTGTCCCTGGATTTCACACAGAGGATTCTGCCATGACTGAAAGTGGTGTAAAATGCAACACAACACAATGTAATACAATGTAATGTGGCACAACACAACGGAACACAACATGATACAACTCAGTATTACACAAAACGTTGTAATAAAACAAAACACAGCACAATAATTTATGATACAGCGCAGTGTAACACAATACTGTACACAACACAATACAATAAAAATTTATATTGACAGCAAATTTCATTGCACCAGATGATTTTGTAGCTTGCTCCAAAAAGCGAAATACTCCATTCCTTTTCTTTCATAGCTGATATGGGGACGGGATAGCTCAGTGGTCGGAGCACTCGCTTTCCCCCAGCCAAGTTAAGCAGCGTCGAGCGTGGTTACCACTTGGATGGGTGACCGTCTGCGCGCCTTGGCTTCAGTACAGTTCCCCCAGTTCACCCAGCTGTAAATGGGTACCTGTCCTCTTTAGGGTCAGGGAAGGTAAAGCAGCGAGGGAGAGGAGATGGGCGCCGCCCTCAATATGCTGGCCTAGAAAAGTGAGGTCTCTGACGCCTCGCTCCCCTACGACCTTATAGGTTATGGGACACCTTTACCTTACCTTATATATATATATATATATGTGTGTGTGTGTGTATGTATGTATCATTGTATGTATGTGTTTGTATATATGTATGCGTGTGTATATATGTGTATGTATGTTTCATTGTATGTATGTATCTATGTATCATATAATCAGTACTGTTATTTTTCTGTCTTTTTCCTTTGGAATCCAGAAAGTAGAGCGTGTAAATATTTTCCCCTTGTGTTTCCTCTTCTTTCTTTTTCCCTTTTCATTCCAGGAATAAGGGCAGTAGATTATTTTGCCTTCTTTTATCTGTTCTTTTCCTTCCAGTTCCAGAAAGTAGAACATGCGCCTAAATAATTTTTTCCTTCTGTTTTTGTTTCTAGAAAGAAGGCCATGTAAATACTTTTCCCTTCTTTTCTGTCTTTCTTTCTTTTTAATGCCAGAAAGAAGAGCATGCACATGGATTTTTTCCCCTTGCTTTTCTTCATTCCTTTTTTTCTTTCTTTCTTTCCCTTTTGATTTTTAGAAAGTAGAAGATGTAAACAAGTTTTGCCTTGTGTTTTCTTTCCTTCCCTTTTATTTGCAGAAAAAGGAGCATGTAAATAAATGTTTCTGTGTGTGTTTTTTTCTTCTTCTTCTTCTTTCTTTTCCTAATGACTTCAGTTGTTAAAATCCCCCGTACTATTTTTTTTTCCAGCAGTTTATGTAGTTCAGTGCCATTGTAGGATGGAAGAGATGACAGTGATTTCAGGGTGTACTGCCCAGTGATCTGGCCTCCAGTACACTTGTGCCTTGTTCACTTCAACTTCTTGCTGACTTTGCACAAATTGAGAACAGTTGTGCTTATGTTTCTTTGGTTGGGTGCACTCGCACGCCAAACACACACACACACACACGCACGCACGCACGCACGCACGCACGCACGCACGCACGCACACACGCACGCACGCACGCACGCACGCACGCACACACTCACTCACACACACATCACACATGCGCTCGCGCGCACGCAAAGACGCCCGCACGGATGCACACTTGCACGCACACGCGTACGTACGCACGCACACACACAGACTCTCACTCATTCACATATTTCTTTCTCTCTGTTTCTCCACACACGCGCACACACCCACCCACCCACCCACACACACCCACCCACCCACCCACACACGCACGCACGCACGCACGCACACGCACGCTCACACACACACACACACACGCACGCACACACCCACACTCACGCACGCACGCACACACACACACGCGCGTGCACACACACACACACACACACGCAAATGCATTGCTTATTAAATGTACCATCTGGAAATAAAAATTTGACTTGACTTGACTTGACATGACACACACACCACAATCAAGTACGAACGCAGTCATGCATTTACGCACTGATGCACAGATTGTATGTTTGAGACAGATAGACAGATAGACAGACAGGCAGACAGACTGGGAGACAGAAACGTACAGAAATTGGGAGGGATAGGCAGAGACAGACAGACAGAGAGACACAGAGAGAGAGAGAGAGAGAGAGAGAGAGAGAGAGAGAGAGAGAGAGAGAGAGAGAGAGAGAGAGGATTTAGAGGAGACAGGGAGTTTCAAACAAGACTCAAGACTACTTTGTTATCACAGAATGAGAAATTTGGAGGGGGGAGGTGGGTGGGGGTGGGGTGGAGGGAGGAGGGGGAGGGGGAAGAGTTTGGAGGGGGGTGGGGGTGGGGTAAAGGCCTTTAAGGTCATGCTGTGGACAAGAAAACGAGACACTGATAAATGTTTATTTTAAAAGGAGCTGAAAACATCGCCTCTCTGTCTCTGTGTGTCTGTGTCTTCCTCTGTGTGTGTGTGTGTGTGTGTGTGTGTGCATGTGTGTGTGAGTGCGTGTGCGTGCGTGTGTGTGGGTGGGTGCTGTGAGTATGGTGTGTGTGTGTGGGCGCGCGCGCGTGCGTGCGCGTGAGTGCTTGCTCGTGTGCATGCGCACCGGCGTGCGTGCAGTGCATAATTATGTATCCAGTATGTTTGCTCGTGCACATGCATGCATGTATCCGTTTGCAGACAAATCAATTTCAAAACTACATTGATTTATTATTATACACTCTTGCGAGCGAGCGAGCGAGAGAGAGAGAGAGAGAGAGAGAGAGAGAGGGGGGGGGGGGGGGGAGAGACGCACACACACAGACACACACACACTCACAGATAGATAAAGAGACAGAGAGAAACAGAGTAGATAATGAGAGAGAGAAACAGAGAGAGAGGCAGACAGACAGATAAAGAGACGCAGAGACAGAGACAAACAGACAGACGGACGGAGAGACAGACAGAGACACACACACAGAAGGATGGACACACATGCAAACGGCCTGGTGGTAATTGGCTTTCGGGGGGGCAAGATCGGTGTCGAATTGATCGCTCAAATTCTGCGCGCGTCGGCCAAACTCCAAACTTAAAAAACAAAACCCAAACAAACAAACCTCCAACTCTGCAATACTATATTATTCTGTTCTATTCTGCTCACGCGAGGGGCTCAGAAGCATGGTCCTATAATTGATTGCTGCATGTTTGTCGCTAGTTTTGCTGTAGCCCTTTAAAACGGGGCGAGCAGAAGATGATTGTATTGCAAGAGAGGCGATGGCTTTGGTTTTAAAAAAAAGATCTCCTGATTGTTTCAAGGAGAATTTGAAATAGGTTTTTTTGTGTAGGTTTTTGTGTTTTGTTGTTTTTGAGTGGCCTGTGTTTAGAATTATCAAGATTGTAGACTGGTATTAATTGAGAAAGGGCTGGGGGAAGAGTGGGGGGTAGGGGGTTGTGTTTGTGTGTGTTGTGGGATTTTATGGTGTGTGTGTGTTGTGGTATATGTTTGTGTTATGTGTGTTTGTGTTGTGGTATGTGTGTGTTGTGTGCGTGTGGGCGCGTTCAGTTTTACATCTGTTCCCGTAAAAGCGGTGTGTGTGGTGTTGTGTTGTGTGTACGTGGTGTGTGTTGTGTTGTGTGTGAGTGTTTGTGTGTGTGTGTATGTATGTGTGTGCGTGCGCGTGTGTGTGTTGCGGTGTGTATGTATGTGTTATGTGTGTGTTGTGGTGTGTGTGTATGTGTGTGTGTT
This sequence comes from Rapana venosa, assembly GCA_028751875.1. Taxonomy (NCBI): domain Eukaryota; kingdom Metazoa; phylum Mollusca; class Gastropoda; order Neogastropoda; family Muricidae; genus Rapana; species Rapana venosa. The sequence continues at coordinate 118,837,299 of CM054134.1, forward strand.
GTGGTATGTGTGTGTGGTGGTAGGGAGGGAGGGAGGGAGGGAAGGGGTAGTGGAGAGTGTGAAAAAGCCTTAAAAAGATATTATCCATCACGTTTTCTGCAAGAAATGATAATAGAGGAGCGTTGGATTAGGAGTTCGTGAGTGGAGAATGAAAGCGGGTAATTGATTGATTAGGAATTGAAGAGGACGGATTTTTGGTCTGTCTGTCTGTCTGTCTGTCTGTTTGTTGTCTGTGTGTTGTTATGTCTGTCTGTTTTGTTGTTGTGAAGATCTGTCTATCGCGTGTGTTTCATTGATTGATTGATTTTTTTGTTTGTTTCGAGGATAATGGAATAAGAATTTATGTCGAGTTATTTAAACATCCAGCCCCAGTGTGTATGCGGGTTTGTAATACGGGTGTGTGTGTGTGTGTGTGTGTGTGTGTGTGTGTGTGTGTGTGAGAGAGAGAGAGAGAGAGAGAGAGAGAAGAGAGAGGAGAGAGATACGTGTGTGTGTGATAAGTGTGTGTGTGTGTGTGTGTGTGTGTGAGAGAGAGGGAGATATGTGTGTGGTTTAAATTTAGTCATTTCGTTTTTTCTTTTTCTTTTGTTCACTATGTCTTTGTCTATCTCTCTTTCTCTGTCTCTCTCTCTGTGTCTCTGTCTCTCTCTCTTCTTCTCTCTCTCTCTCTCTCTCTCTCTCTCTCTCTCTCTTCTGTCTGTCTGTCTGTCTGTTTATCTGTGTGTCTGTCTGTCTCTCTCACTTTCTCTCCCTGTCTCTCTCTAATATTGGTGTTCAAGGTATGCTTTACTGCAGATATTACTGCTGATCTATAGAACAGAAAGAGCTTAACAGCAGACTTTTGAATACTTCTGCTTTGTCTGTTTTGACATTAGCCAAACATGCACACGGGCACACACCCACCCATCTTACCCCCCCTCCCCCAAACACACACACGCCCACCCGCCCGCACACACGCGCGCGCGCGCACACACACACACACGCACACACACACACACACACACACACCACTTTGCCCATGATTACGTTACAGTTGATATTATTTATTATTCGGCCTGTATCATTAATCATACCATTTTCCCTCTAAGATAACTGATCATGTGTTGCAGTAAAGTCTGCTATAATCTACAAATCAGGAATCAGGAGAGAGATAGACAGACAGACAGACAGACAGAGAGTGAGTGCTTGTTCTGGGTGACCCCCCCCCCAAAAAAAAAGGAAGAACGGCCAATAACAACATTATTAAATCAGTTGATTGATTGATTGATTGATCGGTTGGTTGATTGATTGATCGGTTGGTTGATTGATTGATTGATTTGTGCAGTGGAGGGGCGAGGAGCCTGATCAATTGAATGATTGATTGATCGGTTGATTGATTGATTGATCAGTTGGTTGATTGATTGATTGATTTATGCAGTGGAGGGGCGAGGAGCCTGATCAATTGAATGATTGATTGATCGGTTGGTTGATTGATTGATTGATTGGTTGGTGTGTGCAGTGGAGGGGCGAGGAACTGGGGTCAGCAGGAGCGACCATCCGTTGAGAACGAACGAGGAGACGGACACCTCGCGACAGCTGACCCATGACTTCTCTGACCGAGACGATTTCATCAGGTGAGGACTAGCCCTTGTCCTTGGTGGTGTTAGTGTTAGTGGTGTTAGTGGTGTTGCTTGTGTTCTTGTTGGTGGTTGTGGTGGTGTTGTGTTGTGTTGTTGTCTTGGTGTGGTGGTGGTGGTTGGTGGTGTTTGTTGTGTTTTTGTTGTTGGTGGTGGTGGTGGTGGTGTTGTTGTGTGTTGTTGTTTGGTGGTTGGTGGTGGTGGTGTGTGTTTGTGTTGTTGTTGTTGTCTTGGTGTTGTTGGTGTTGTGTTGTTTGTGTTGTTGTTGTCTTGGTGTGGTGTGTTGTTTGTGTGTTGTTGGTGGTGGTGGTGGTGTGGTGTGTGTGTTTGTGTTGTTGTTGCTGGTTGTGGTGGTGGTGTTTGTGTGTTGTTGTTGTGGTGGTGGGTTGGTGTTGTTGTTGTTGTTGTTGTTGCTTGTGTGTTGGTGGTGTGTTGTGTTGCTGTGTTGTTGTTATTGTTGCTTGTGGTGGTTGTGGTGTTGTTATTGTTGCTGTTGTTTGTGTTGTTGTTGGTTGGCTGTGTTGTTTGTGTTGTTGTGTTGTTTGGTGTTGTGTGCGTGTGTGTTGTTTTGTTGTTGTTGTTGTGGTGTTGGTGTGCTGTTGTTGTTATTGTTGCTGTTGTTTGGTTGTGTGTGTTTGTGTTGTTATTGTTGCTGTTGTTTGTGTTGTTGCTGCTGTTTTATTGTTGTTTTGTTGTGTGTTTGTTGTTGTTGCTGCTGTTGTTGTATTGGTGCGTGTTGTTGTGTTGTTGTTGCTGCTGTTGTTGTTATTGTTGCTGTTGTTTGTGTTGTTGCTGCTGTTGTTGTTATTGTTGCTGTTTGTTGTTGTTTTTGTGTTGTTGCTTCTGTTGTCGTTATTGTTGCTGTTGTTTGTGTTGTTGTTGTTATTGTTGTTGCTGCTGTTGTTTGTGTTGTTGATACTGTTGCTGTTGTTTGTGTTGTTGCTGCTGTTGTTGTTATTGTTGCTGCTGTTTGTGTTGTTGTTGTTGTTGTTATTGTTGCTGCTGTTGTTGTTATTGTTGCTGTTGTTTGTGTTGTTGCTGCTGTTTGCGGTGTTGTTGGTGGTAGTGGTGGTGTTGGTGTTGATGATGGTAGGATTGATGGTGTTAGTGAGGGTGGGTTGTTTTGTTTTGTTTTATTTGTTTGTTTTTGGTGCTGTTTGTTTGATGCTGTTTCGTGTTATGGTTTTATTAGTTTGTATTTTTTTTTATTGTGATATTTGTTGTGTTGTTGTTAAGGGGTTATGGTGGTGATGCTCTTGGTGTTATTGCTCATAGGGTTGTTTGTTTCTTTTTTTTAAAAATTGTACGCGTGCTTCCTTTTGTTGTAGCGTGCGCGCGCGCGCGCGCGCGCGCACACACACACACACACACACGCACATTCACACACAACGCCGCGCACATTCACACACACACACACGCCACGTACGCTCGCACACACACACACGCGCACTCGCGCACACACACACACACCTCGAAGAGTGCAGGAGTACTTGGTACACGTGTAGAAGTGCTTACAGGTAAAAAAAAAAAAAAAAACCCCTCCTCCAAACAACCCACCCCCACCCAACAACAACAACAACAAACAATAAAAGAGTGAATATCTACCGTCTGACACCAGTGTGTTAGGTGGTTAAAAAAAAAAAAAGAAGAAGAAAGACATGACTGCCACACAACATTATCAGTCCTCAGATTTCAGGGAAAAAAAATACTGAAAAAAATCAGTAAGGGAAGGGGGAGGTTATTAAAAAACCCACAACAACCCTAAATAAGAAATGTGAGTGTGTGTGTGTGTGTGGGGGGGGGGGGGGGGGGGTTGTTGATGTAAAGACGACTAGAGAAGAGGAAAGCCAACACCCCCCAAAAAAGCAACAACAACAACACCAAAACCCCAAAAAACCAACAACAACTAAAAAAACCCAACCCAAAGACTCTAAGACTAACGTAAAAAAACAAAACAAACAACCCCCCAAAACAACAACAACAACAACAACAAAAACCAATAAAAACGAACAGAGGAAGAAGGGGAAAGAATTTGAAGAAATAAAATGAAAAAAACCCAACATAACTGACAGTACAGGGGTAGGTAGGTAGTTGTAGTGGGAAGAAACAGACAAAAGGTCGTTAAAAAACCCCGCAAACAAAAGGCAAACACTATAAACAAAAGAAAAAAAAAGAAGGGGGAATTGACAGGGGGGGTGTTGTTGCAGGAACGGGAGCAAAAAAAAGAAAGGAGAAAAGAAGTAGAAGAAAAGAGAGAGAAGAAAAAGTGCTGAGCACTTTTTCTTCTCTCTCTTTTCTTCTACTTCTTTTCTCCTTTCTTTATTTTCAGATGGTACATTGAATAAGCTATGCATTTGCTTCTCTTTTTTTGCGTGCGCGTGCATGCGCGCGAGTGTGTGTGTGTGTGTGTGGTGTGGCAAGTCACAACCTGACAGTGCCAGCCACGCGCATGCTTGCATGTTTGCACGCACGTGCGCGCCGCTGTTTGCACACACCAAGCAGCATCCTTCGTGCATGTCGCTGTCTGTGTCAATTTGCTGAAATTTCAACCAAGGCCCCAAGACACTGCACACCGCCAGGGAGGAGAGAGAGAGAGAGGAGGGGGGGGGGGGGGGGGGGGGAGGGGGGGAGAGAGGGAAGAAAGAAAGAAGAGAGGAGGAGGATGGGAGAGAGAGAGAGGAGAGGGAGAGAGGGAGAGAGAGGGGGGAGGGAGAGGAGGGGAGAGGGAGAGAGGAGAGAAGATAGATTGGGGAGAGAGAGAGAGAGAGAGAAGGGGGGGGAGAGGAAGAGAAGAAGGAGAGAGAGAGAGGGGAGAGAGAGAGAGGAGAAGAAGGTGGGAGAGAGAGAAGGTGAGAAGGTGGGGGGGGGGGGGGGGGGGGCGGATGTTAGGTAGTAAGGGTGTTGGGAGAGGGCGAGAGAGGAGGAAAACATGGCAACAAAACCCCAGTTGTCTTCTTGGCTAAAATTAATGTAGTATTTGTATCTTTTCTCTTTGGGAGTAAAATGTAAATAACAACAACAACAAAAATGATGGACCGCGAGTTATGAAGTGTTGTGTGATGTAGTTTGTGTGTGTGTGAGTGTGTGTGTGCGCGTGCCTACGCGCGTGCATCTGTAAAACCATGCGTGTTTGTTGAAGAAACAGAGATTTGGGTTTGTTGTTTTCATTTTTGAGTCATTTTATTTTGCCGGGCGTTATTCTTTCATTCTTATGTTTATCATTCGTAAATGTTCTATCCATACAGCGATCAATCGGCATCAGTCGATCAATAGATAGAACAATCAGTCAAATTAAACAAGCCACAGCGTTTATGTGAAGAGTATGAAATGACCATGCATTCTGAAAGATTATACATTGAAACAAGCGAGAGGACGAGTCAGGGAAAATGCAAAGATATACTGGACAGATATATAGTTATCTATGTAATTTGATTCGATACACTCTTTTAAGCACACATACACACACTCACACACTCTCCGCACAGCACAGCACACACACACATACACACACACACGGCCACACGCGCACACACACACACACACACACACACACACACACACACACACACGCACACACCACACACACACACACACACACACACACACACACACACACACACACACACACACAGCGCACACACACTAAAAAGGGGTTTCATTTGTTGACAAACCGTTTTTGAAAGTTGTCAAAACATATTTATTAGTAATATGTTTATCAAATTTTTGTTCATGCATTAATAATAAATAATAATATATGGAATTTATATAGCGCTGAATCTTGTACAGCAAAAAATCAAAGCACATTACAAAAAATATTGGCATTAAGATCTGTACGTAAAGTTGTGTGACACATGAGATAGTCTTTGGTGGTTTGTTGTAAAGTGACAGTTTGTGTTGTAAGGAGAACATTGTCATTGCTCAAGTTGTCTGATATTTGTTATTCCCCTTTTTGGTTACCGGAAGTGCCTTTCCCATTTCCCCCCACCCCCATTAAATTTGTTTCTTCATAATTATTAGCAATGTGCAGCTGTTTTCATGGTTTTTTGGAGGTTAAGAAAGGAGAGTGGGGGTATATGTAGGGAGAAGGTACCTATCTTAACGTGTGTGCTTCATTTATTGGAGATTTTCTTTTCTGGTTTAAAAAAAAAATTATTTGCCTTCTTTGAAGAAATTGTTATACCATGCCTACCTGTAGCTCTTCCTGCATAAGCTGGTCTCTCTCCACACACAATTTCAGTTTCAGCTCTTTTATTTCCAGGATAATGAATAACCACTCATTTACGAATTTACATCCAGTACCCGTGTGCATGCGGCTTTGTCAGTTTTGTCATCCGTTCCCACCGCCATACAATGGCTGTCTCTTCCAATTCGGAATGGCGGAGTGGGGTTTAGCGTGTGCGCAAGATGTTTTGCCCGCTGTTCGCAAGCCGGCACCTCGGTTTGTAGTCTTATCGAAAGGACTTTTCAGGGGAGTGTGGAGTCGGCTCTGATGTTAACTCCAGATGGAAAAAAAAAAATCCTCTTGAACTTTGTGGTGGCTGGAACCCGTTCGAAGTGGAACACACACACGTTGAGAGCAAACAGCAAGCTGGTGCTGCTCCTGTGAGGCTAGTCAGTCAGTCAGGCGTTGGCCGGCAGCTTTCTTTGTTTCCATCCCATTGTTGCGGACATTTGACATTTCAGCCTGGCGTTTCTGCTGGCTGGCTGGATGAATAACGCTTTGATCATAAAACAAAGGTACAAAATAATCAGGAAAAAGCCGTGCTACGGTCTGCCGAACCTTGAGATCTAATGAAGCGGAGATCAGATAAGACAGGTTTCGGGGTTCTTTTTTTGGGGGTCACTTTTTAAAAAAAGCACCAAGCTACGCAATTATAACACATAGAAGCAATATTGAACAAAGTCTTAGGCACGAAAACTGTTGTTGAGAAAAGCCCCTACGGTTGTGGTGTTATTACTACCATCAGCGGAAAGAACTTCGTCGTCCTCCTCAGGACGGTATAGCACGCCAGAGGCCGGCCGGCAGCCTAGCCAACTTTCATTAGTTGAAATTGTGGGGCAGCGTGTGAGAGAGTGAAGAGAGAGAGAGAGAGAGAGAGAGAGAGAGAGAGAGAGAGAGAGAGAGAGAGAGAGAGAGAGAGAATGGAGAGAGATAGAGAGAGAGAGAGCGAGAGAGATAATGGAGAGAGATAGAGAGAGAGAGAGCGAGGAGAGAGAGAGGGAGTGAGAGAGAGAGATGGAGAGAGAGAGAGAGTGAAGAGAGAGAGAGAGGGAGGGAAGGGGGGACGGACGAGTGGAAATGTATTGAATCAACCACACGACAGTGCTCTCTCATTTGTCTCTCGCCTGATTAGGCCTCTTTCTAATTTCATCACTGGCGGATGAATAATTGATTGAACAATCTTGCCTTTCTTTTTTCAAGTTGAACGGATGAGCGGAGGAGGAGGAGCAGGAGGAGGAGGAGGAAGAGGAGGAGGGGTGGTGGCGGAGTTAAGTTATTAGTCAGTGGATCCATAAGTTAACAAATCAGTGGGGGGGAAGCGGGCAGGAGAAGTCAAATATTGCGCAGACAAGGGCTGGTGTGAGAGGAGAGGAGGAGAGAGAGGAGGGAGGAGGAGAGAGGAGGAGAGAGAGAGGGGAGAGAGAGAGATAGAGTGGAGTCACACAGCCCTGACGGCAGCACAGTCAGAATTGGCTCGCTCATGCGAACCTTTCGTTTTCGTTCCGATAGATTTGGGGTAAGAGCTCTAAAAGCAACAAAGCGAAAGCGCCCTGGAAGGTTCGTTCGTTCAGTCATTCGTTTAGTCATCGATTCTTTTTTTCATTTGCGCGCTTGTTTTTTTTTTTGGTGAGGGTTTTCTCTCCTCCCTAAAATCATTTGTTTTAATGATTTCGCGTGACAGCGGCTTTGTTGTAGAATTTATGCTTATTTTGTAATGGGGGTTGGTAATTGCTAGGGGAAACCCACCACCACCACCACCACAACAAAGGCCGCGCGGGTGTTACATCGATTGGGTGGTTTTGTTTTGTTTTGTGTGTTTCTTCGTTCGTTTCTGTTTTCCTTGTATGTTCTTTATAATTCTGTGGCAGGTCAGATACGTGGCGTTTACCTGTTAGATTTTGTTTTTCTTTGGTTTATCTCCCCCCCCCCCCCTCCCCCACTTGTTTCAGGTTTGATGGAGTGTCCCTAAGGAAATCATTGGTCATCAAGCCACAAAAGCAAAAACCATTTCAAATTCTTTAATTCCTGCCATCCCTTTATGGGCATGGAAAACTATGCAAAACATCCATAAACAAAAACGTTACAACTGGACAACTTTAGTGCTGACACGCGCTGTTAAATCTCACATTATTTCAACACAGTATCATAATTTATGACCAAAAAATGGTCATTCGTTTTCCTGTTACCTATTTTCCATTCCTTCAACAAATAACCCAAATTTCTTTCGTTCAACTAAAGAAGCAAGCAAACAAATGTGCGGAAAAGCAAACACACAAGCAGTGGAGAAAACAAAAGAAAGGAACAAACAAAACAAACCACGAACAAACACATACGTTGAAGAAAGGACCGCCTCCCCCTTTCCCCGCCAAACAACAACAACAACAACGACAACAAAACATGAACACACAACAAGGAAGAAAAAAAAACACCCAAAGAACAAACACACACATAAAACATAGGAACAAAGGAAAAAACACCCAACAATGGAACCAAACAACACACACACAAAGAAAAAAGAAAGGTACACATAAACACACACCAACAAACTAACGCACAAAGAAAAGACAGGAATAACCCCCGCCCCCCCAAAACAAAACAAAACACCCCGCCTCCCCCAAAATCAACAACCACAACAACAAAAAAACGAAACAAAACAAAAACCAACAACAAACAAACAAAACAAAAAAAACCACAACACAACAACAACGAAAAACACAAAGAAAAGACAGGAATAAACAAACCCTTCCCCCCCCCAAAGAAACACAAACAACAACAACCCTCCCCCCCCCCCCCACACACACACAACAACAACAACAACGAAAAAAGAAAAGAAAGAAAATTGAAACAATAAACTAAAAAAACCACCAAACAACGAAAAACCACACAAAGCAAAAGAAAGGGACAAAGAAAAAACAAACCCATGAAAAAAAATTAAGAAAAAAGAAAGGAACAAAGAGCCAAACCAAATCAACGAACCAACAATAGCCCCCTGAACAAAACACAAACCCTGTCAAACCCGTGGCAGAAAACAGACCCACCCTGCAAAAAATAAAGACCAAAAACAAACAAACAAACAACAACAACAAAAAAAGCAAAAAACAACAACAAACCAACCCACGAAAAAACAAACAACAACAGCACAAAAGAACACAAACCAATTAAGACGAAGTCAGTATGAAAATAGAAAGCACCCCACCTCGCTTAGAAAAAAACAAAAGATTTAGAAAATAAAAAATAAATCAAAACAATGTAAGGAAGCAAAAAAGAATAACACGCCCCCCCCTCCCACCTAACACATATACGCACACACACACACACACGCTCTCTCTCTCTCTCACACGCACACACACACACACACACACAACCACGCACGCACGCACGCACGCACGCACGCACGCACGCACGCACGCACGCACCAGCACGCACACACACACACACACACACACACACACACACACACACACTGACACAAACCAAACACAAAACAAACCCAAAATACCTAACCACACCAAACCATGACCAGTCACTGTCATTTATCATTGTTCCCAACCTCCTCCATTTCTTGTAGACTTCTGACATTAAAAAAAAGAAAGGATCTCCCCCCTCACCCACAAAAAGGAAAAAAAAGAAAAAAACCAGAGAGAACAAAAACAAAAACATCGCTTTCGATGTTTAAACTTACTTTTTTACCTCATGTCTGGTAATGGCTTCACCTCATTGGGGAAAAAAGAGGAAAGCGAGAGAGAGAAAAAAAGTTTAAAAGTCTTTTTTTCTATCGACTCTGGTTCTCCGAAACTGTTTTTCTGTGATTGAGTCTCTGTCTGTCCTGTCTTTCTGTCTCTCAGTGGTGTTGTTGTCTTCTTTCTGTCTCTCTCTGTCTCTCTCTGTCTCTCTCTGTCTCTGTCTCTCTCTCTCTCTCTCTTCTTTTCTTCTCTCTCTCTTCTCTCTCTCTCTCTCTCTCCCCATGAATTTGTGTCTGTGTCACTCTCTCAGTCTGTTGAGTGTGTTAAGTCAAGTCATATTTTTTATATTTCCAGATCGTACATTGAACAAGCAATACATAGATCTGCTTTTTTTAAGTGTGTCTGTTTGTGTTGAGTGTGTGTGTGTATGTGTGTGTGTGTGTGTGATTTATTTATTTATCTATTTATTCTTTGATCTTGAGGATAATGGAATAAGCACTCATGTGCTATTTTACATCTAGTCCCCTTGTGTATGCAGTTTTGTACATTTTGTCATCCGTTCCCACCGGCACAAAATGGCCTACTTTTACGAAAAGCGGAGCAGGTTTTAACGTGTGCGCAAGATGTTCTGCGTGCGTTCGCACACGAGGCCTTGGTGTGTAATCTCATCCGAAGGACTTTTGTGGAGAGTGGAGTCTGTACTGATGTTAACTCCAGAGGAAAAATCCTCTTTGTGTGTGTGTGTGTGTGTGTGTGTGTCTCTGTGTCTGTGCGTGTGCATGCGCGTGCGTGCGTATATGCGTGTTTGTTGTTGTTGTAAGCAGATTGCTTTGATCATCATTTATATGTGTATATGTATGCTGACAACAAACATGTTGTTATTGTTGTTATAAGAAGATTGCTTTGATCATCATATTGATGTGTATGCATGTATGTATGTTCCAGCAACAGAAATATTGTTGTTGTCGTAAGAGGATTGCTTTGATCATCAAATTGATGTGTGTATATGTATGTATTTATGTATGTATGTATGTAATAATGTCTGTATGCATATATGTAATTATGTATGTATGTAATAATGTATGTATGTATGTATGTATGTATGTATGTATGTATGTAATAATATATGTATGCATGCATGCATGCACGTATGTACGTACGTATGTTTGTATGTATGTATGTATGTATGTAATAATGTATGTATGTATGCATGTATGTATGCATGTATGTATGTCTGTATGTCTGTCTGTATGTAATAATGTATGTCTGAATGTCTTTATATGTAATAATGTATGTATGTTTGTCTGTATGTATGTATGTACGTATGTATGTATGTCTGTATTTCTGTCTTTTGGTATGTATGTCTGTACGTACGTACGAATATCTGTCTGTCTGTATGTATGTATGTTATGTCTGTATGTTGTGTCTGTATGTATGTATATCTGTATGTATGCATGTATGTTATGTCTGTATGTATGTCTGTCTGTATGTATGTATGTAGTTATGTATGTCTGTACATATGTATGTCTGTATGTTGTGTATATCTGTATGGATGTATGTATGTAGTTATGTATGTATGTATGTATGTAGTTATCTATGCATGTATGAATATCTGTATGTATGTAGTTATGTATGTATGTATATCTGTATGTATATCTGTATGTATATGTCTGTCTGTTTCAGGCAGCAGAAGTCGGTGCTGACTGGAGCAGCTAAGCCAATCCCCAATACCGGCCTGCCCCCCAACCTGGTCGTCACAGGTAAAGAAGGGACCTTTCCTCTCCCCCGTCCGTCCTTCTGTGTGTTTGTCTGTTTGTTTCTCTGTCTGTCTGTTTGTGTGTGTGTGTGTGTTTGTGTCAGTCTGTTTGTGTGTGTATGTGTGTGTGTGTGTGTGTGCTCGTGCGTGCTACTGCTACTGCGACGACCACTATCATCCTCAACGTCATCTTCATCACTATCACCATAGTCATTCCTATCATCATCATCATCAATCATCGTCATCATCATCACTATCATCATCATCACTATCATCATCATAATCATATTCATCGTTGTCGTCGTCATCGTCGTCGTCATCATCATCATCATCATCATCATCACTATCATCGTCATCACCACCACCGTCGTCGTCATCATCATCACCATCACCACCATCATCATCAAAAAGAAAGGGGGGGGGGGGGGTTAGGATGGCTGTTGCTCAAACGTACTAGTTGTCAAGATTGGATAAAAAAAAAAAAACCCAACTGAAAGTGATGAGGCTGCCGTGTTGACTCTGGCAAGTATATATACACAGTTTCACCCTGCATACAGTTAACTACACACAGTCCCAGTCATCCATCATTGTCACTAGTGGCAGAGAAAATAGGGCATGGGGTGGGGGGGGAGGGGGGGCTGTGGGGGGCAGGGGGAGGAGGAGATAGGGGATGGGGGGGGGGGGTAAGTAATGGTGGGGAGGGGGGAGGAGGGATTCTGCCGAGTTGATTGAAGTGGGCGTTTTCTCCCGACCGTCCTGTCAGAGTTTTCCTGACTGACACGCCCACACGCCATGCTTGCCTAAGTCACCCCAAAACAAACAAGCAAACATGCATTTATATCCACGTGCACGCACGCAGTCACGCACAGTAGGCTTGCGTACGCGCACACGCACGCATGCACACATGCACTCGTTCATTCGAGCGTGCGCACACATAGTTATGGGCCTCCCCATCCATCATTTAAGTATGAAGCACGTATGAGTATGTGGGGAGATGAGGTGGGGGAAGGGGGGTGGGGGGTTGATGCCTGTGTGTGTGTGTATGTGTGTGTTTATTTATTTTGTTTATTTTATTTCATTCTTTTATATCGAGGTTAATGGAATAAGCATTTATGTGCTTTGCTACATCTAGTCCCCGTGTGTATGCGGTTTGTAAATTGTCATCTGTTCCCACCGGCACACAATGGCCTACTCTTACGAAAAGCGGAACAGGATTTAACGTGAGCGTAAGATATTCTGCGTGCGTTCGCACACGGGACCTCGGTTTATATCTCATCCGAAGGACCTTTGGGGAGAGTGGAGTCTGCACTGAAGTTAAACTCCAGAGGAAGATGATATCCCTTTGACTGGGAATCGAACCCGGGTCGTCAGATTGCGAGCGCAATGTTCTAACCACTGGGCTATCCCGTCCCCTGTGTGAGTGTATGTGTGTGTGAGTGAGTGTGTGTTGGGGGATGATGAGTGTGTGTGTGAGTGTTCCTCCCCTTTAGTTTCCCTCATCCCCACTCCTATCCCTCGCTCCCCACGAATGTGTGTGTGTGTGTGTGTGTGTGTGTGTGTGTGTCTGCCAGTCGACAAATTGACTGTAATTTTTAGAGAGGGGCAATCATTTTCCTGTCATCCATTTTTTAAAAAGGATAATGATTGATAAAACTTGCAATGTGCCATGCTCTGTGTGTGTGTATGTGGGAGTGTGTGAGTGTGTGCGTGCGTGCATGTATATGTGAGTGTGCGCACACGCTCACGCGTGCACACACACACACACACACACACACACACACACACACACACACACACACACAGGCGCGTGCGTGCGTGTGTTTGTTTAACCCACCAAAGGCCAAACACAAAAATCAGCGCTAGTAATAACTCTGGCTGTATTTTGGCATGCCGAAAGCGCGTGCAGCAGTTTGAGCGCTGAGGTGGTGGTGATGTCAGATGGGCGCTGTGACAGGCCACCCCCCCTCCCCCCCCCCCCCGCGCGCACACACACACACACACGAGGGGACCCCTTGCTCTCAGCTTTTTGGGACCCTGCTGACATTGCTGTTTGGCCCTGATCACTGAACTGACCTCATCTCTGCCCTGAAATGTCTGCCGCCATTGTTGTTTGCCTGTCTGTCAGTCAGGCCTTGCACGTATATGCGGTGTACGTGTGCAGACATAGCGCCTACACGTAAGCTCCTTTACACACACACACATACACACACGCACACACACACACACGAAAAAGAAGTCAAGTTCAACGCGTTCGACGTGGGGGGACTATTGTTATCTGTGAAGTCTTTCTTGGGGAAAAGGGGCAGGAGAATGGACTTAGAAAGAAGAAATTCGACAAGCAGGAGGTGACAGGAAGAAAAAGGAACAAGGAAGAAAGAAGCAGAGAGAGGGATAGAAAAGAGGGAATTTCTAGCACAGATTTTCCAGAAAGTGGGGGATACTGTTTATGCTGACAGGCACCCCCCTGGCATGCCCATAGTGGGGGTGGGGGTGGGGGGGAGAACTTATTCATTTAAATCTCATCACTGCCTTACGTTCACATGGCCCAGGCCAAAAGTGTTGTCAGTTATTACCGAAATAAAAGCAAAATAGCCATGATCAACATTCAAGTGTCACACTTTGAATTTATTGGAGATCAACTTCACCTTTGGCAAGTTCCCAGGCTTACCGACTGCTATTCTTGACGACAGAACAAAAAAAAAATTTCTCTGAAGACGGAGTATGACTGCCTTTGGGGGGTGGGGGGGGGGGGGGGGGTAATCGAGAACATGCTATACACGAAAACTTCTCTTGGCCATACAGTAGCGTGTGTCGACAGTCTCACGGTGATTATTCTCCTGTTTCGGTGAGCGAGACAACAGAGTCCCCTATTCTGGGGGACTGACCCCAAGCTATGCCCGGGAACGCCTAACAGAAACTCACTGTAACTCGTAGACCTAGATATGGTGACGGACGCTGAAGGGAGGAAGAGAGGCGCGCACGGAGCGTGGTGGCCAGCATCCTCTGCCTCGTCCTGATTTAAGCTGAGATGATCCATTATTCATTCTGGACTTATCGATCCCAGACCTCGTCAGCAAAGCGTTGGTCTTGAATCTGTTCCTCTGCCTCCCGTTTTTGCTTCCAGCGTTACCCTCTTGTCTGTCTTGACTTCTTTCTCCCTTCACTCCTCGAGGAGTCTTTGGGGCTTTGCTCTGAACTGATCAGGCAATGTCCTGAAGGATATGCTCTGAAGGTATCAGGCAATGTCCTGAAGGATATGCTCTGAAGGTATCAGGCAATGTCCTGAAGGATATGCTCTGAAGGTATCAGGCAATGTCCTGAAGGATATGCTCTGAAGGTATCAGGCAATGTCCTGAAGGATATGCTCGAAAGTTATCGGGCAGTGTCCTAGGGGCTTTGTTCTGAAGTGATCTGGCAATGTCTTAGGGGCTGTATTCTGGAGTTATCAGGCAATGTTCTTAGGGCTTTGCTCTGAAGTTATCAGGCAGTGTTCTTGGGGTTTTGCTCTGAAGTTATCAGGCAATGTCTTAGGGGCCTCATAGTGAAGTTATCTGGTCAATGTCCTACGGGCTTTGCTGTGAAGTTATCAGGCAGTGTCAATGTCCTAGGAGCTTTGCTCTGAAGTTATCAGGCAGGGTCTTAGGGGCTTTGCTCTGAAGTTATTAGGCAGTGTCAGTGTTATAGGGGCTTTGTTCTGAAGTTAGCAGGCAATGTCAATGTTCTAGGGGCTTTGTTCTGAAGTTAGCAGGCAATGTCAATGTCCTATAGGCTTTGTTCTGAAGTTAGCAGGCAATGTTCTAGGGGCTTTGTTCTGAAGTTAGCAGGCAATGTTCTAGGGGCTTTGTTCTGAAGTTAGCAGGCAATGTCAATGTTCTAGGGGCTTTGTTCTGAAGTTAGCAGGCAGCGTCAATGTCCTATAGGCTTTGTTCTGAAGTTAGCAGGCAATGTCAATGTTCTAGGGGCTTTGTTCTGAAGTTAGCAGGCAGTGTCAATGTCCTATAGGCTTTGTTCTGAAGTTAGCAGGCAATGTCAATGTTCTAGGGGCTTTGTTCTGAAGTTAGCAGGCAATGTCAATGTTCTAGGGGCTTTGTTCTGAAGTTAGCAGGCAATGTCAATGTTCTAGGGGCTTTGTTCTGAAGTTAGCAGGCAGTGTCAATGTCCTAGGGGCTTTGTTCTGAAGTTAGCAGGCAATGTCAATGTTCAGGAGCTTTGTTCTGAAGTTACCAGGCAATGTCAATGTTCAGGAGCTTTGTTCTGAAGTTAGCAGGCAATGTCAATGTTCTAGGGGCTTTGTTCTGAAGTTAGCAGGCAGTGTCAATGTCCTAGGGGCTTATTTCTGAAGTTAGCTGGCAATGTCAGTGTCCTAGGGGCTTTGTTCTGAAGTTAGCTGGCAATGTGTCGTGGGCAAAATGAAGCTGGCCATGCCCATCCTTTTCCAGGTGGTATTCCTTAAGTAACCCATTGAGGATTCGATGGGGCACTGCAGTGAATGTTTCATTGTCTGTCTCCAGTCCATATGCAGGTACAGGGTGTATGCTAGGTATTTTTTCCCCTCAAGCCACTAAACACTGACACGAACCACGTAACTTTGAACGTGCGTGTTAGATCCTCTGCATGCGTGTATATATATATATATATATATATATATTATATATATATATATATATATATATATATAGTTATAGTTATAGTTATTGTTATAGGCCTATATGATACACGAAGAGAATCAAAGCACTAGCAGGTCTGCACTTTGACCCGGGATATCGTAAAAAAAACCAAAACAAAAAAACAAAACCGTCCCCCTGCTAGTATTGATACAACAGCAGTATTCTTTCATCCCAGGGTGGTTTATTTATTGTCAATCCTGTTTCATTCCAGAACTAGTTCGCAGCGCTCCATCTGTCCCCCAAGCTGTGATACAGAGAGAGTAGGAGACAGAGACGTAGATCACGTGGGCTGGGAAAGCATCCCTCCCTGTCTGTCTACTGGTAGTATCTGTCTGCTGCAATGGCTGGACTACTAAACCATCGAGTTTCTGTCAGCGCTTTCAGTCACACACGTCCCCGGGTTCCATCCCCATTCCCCCACCCCCACCCACCCCAGCATGTGTGGAACTGAATCGATGGCGCTTTGTCTGGGGGTTTGGGGGGTTATTTTCTATTTTGGGGGGGTTGTTTTGCTTTGGTTCTGTTTGTCAGTCTTGGTGTGTTTGTCGTGATACCTCTTGTCTCGATTTAAAAGAAAGAGAAAAGTATGTTGATGGGTTTAGTCGTTACAGTTTGAAATAAGGTCGTTGTTGTTGTCGTCGTCGTCGTCACCGTCATCATTATCATCATCGTCGTCATCGTCATCACATCATCAATCATAAATCATTATCATCATGCGTCTCTCTGTCTGTCTGTCAGTCTGTCTTTCTGACCCTCTCTCTCTCCATCTGTTTGTTTGTCTGTCAGTCTTTCTTTGTCTCTATCTGTCTCTCTGTCCCTCCCTCCCTCGCCCCTCCTCTGCTTGTGTGTGTGCGTGCGTACGTGCGTGCATGCGTACGCGCCCGCCCGCACGCACACACGCGTATGTTCTTCATGTTTACTCTCCTGTTTACCATTCTCTCTTTCTATGGTGTTTATTTCTCTGTTTCCGTCATTATCCTATTTCTGAGCTCAAGGCTGCCTCCCTAAGTGTCGCTCGTATCAGGCTGTGAAATATTCTGGGTTTGGCGCAGCAGCTGTTTGCGTCACAGTCAAGTCAAAGTCAAAGTCAAAAACACTTTAATC
>CM054134.1:118856846-118886846 GCA_028751875.1 Rapana venosa
TGATGATCATGATGATGATGAAGAAGATAGGAAGAAGAGGAGGACACCGATGACGGCGATGACTTTTTTGTCTGACAAAACTTCAGATAATTCTGCCTGTAGCGTAAACAAATCATTGTCTAGGCAGACTCTTTTCATTGTGGCCATTCTCACCTGTACACCAGGGTGTGGTGAGTCTGGCAGAATCTGAGCCGTGAAAACTCTTACTTGTATTCCTGGATTTATGTCAGAGTCTCGAAGAGCCATAAGGGTGAATATTCTCACCTGGATACCTGTATGTACGCTTCAGTCTGGCAGAATCTTCGATGTGACCATTCTCATCTGTAATTATAATTATTAAGGTCTGGCAGACTCGTAACAGTGGCCGTTCTCACCTGTATACCTGGAGAGAGAAGAGAGAGAAGAGAGAGAGAGAAGATATATATATATATATATATATATATATATATATATATATATTGTGTGTGTGTGTGTGTGTGTGTTTATATATATATAATAAATAATAATGTATGGAACTTATATAGTGCTGAATCTTGTAAAGCAACAAATCAAAGCGCTCAGATTACTTTTTTTATATCGAGGATAATGGAATAAGCACTTATGTGCTTTTTTTTTTACATCCAGTCCCCGTGTGTATGCGGTTTTGTAAATTTTGTCATCTGTTCCCACCGGCACACAATGGCCTACTCTTTCAAAAAGCGGAACAGGATTTAACGTGTGCCCAAGATGTTCTGCATGCGTTCGCACATAGGGCCTCGGTTTATAGTCTCATCCGAAGGACTTTGACATTCAGTTCGATTGTTTTGTCAAACTGGGAAGAAAGGGCGAGGCTGGGAATCGAACCCAGAACCTCACGGTTTACTTGTTGGCAGGCAAACGTCTCAACCATCCTGCCACCTTCCTTCCATATATAATCATAAATATTATATATAATTATAGTCTGGTAGAACGTTATCCGTGATCATTCTCACCTGTAAACCTGGATGTCTGTAATAGTCTGGCAGAATTGTAACTTGTACACCACTTAAAGTCACGGCAGATTTCTCTGCGTGAGAATCGAGCTGCTCTGCCCAGGGATAGTGCGTCCCCACAAGAGCATCGCCTTCCATTATTCATTTCTATTCCTATCTGCATGTGCATTTGTTTCCCTGTAAGACTGGCATTTTTTCTACAGAATTTTGCCAGGGACAAACTTTCTTGTTGCCGTGGGTTCTTTTACGTGCAACACCGTGTGCAACACGCACACGGGACTATGCGTTATCGTCTCATCCGAAAGACTAGCACTCAGACCACAACTCACGGTCAAGTAAATGGGGAGGGGGGGGGGTTCGAACACAAACGGGCATCGATTCCGGACCCGGATCGAACCCGAACTTTTTTCTTTCTAAGTAGGTGCTAGACCACACGATCCACTGAAGAGTCTGGAAGAATCTTATCCGTGACCCTTCTTTACCTGTATAAGGTAAAGGTAAAGGTGTCCCATCACCTATGTGGTTGTAGGGGAGCGAGGCGTCAGAGACCTCACTTCTCTAGGGGCCAGCATATTGAGGGCGGCGCCCATCTCCTCTCCCTCGCTGCTTTACCTTGTCCCTGTCCCTAAAGAGGCAGGTACCCATTTACAGCTGGGTGAACTGGGGGACTGTACTGAAGCCAAGGCACGCAAACGGTCACACATCCAATAGGTAACCACGCTCCACGCTGCTTAACCTCAACTGAGGGAAAGCTAGTGCTCTGACCACTGAGCTATCCCGTCCCCCTACTCGTGTATACCTGGATGTATAATAATAATAATAATAATAGTAATAATAATAATGTATGGAATTTATATAGCGCTGAATCTTGTAAAGCAACAAATCAAAGCACTCAGATGCCTTTTTTTTTTTTTTTGCTTTTTTTAAAATAAAAAACATCTAGCCCCCGTGTGTATGCGGTTTTGTAAATGTTGTCATCTCTTCCCACCGGCACACAGTGGCCTACTCTTTCGAAAAGCGGAACAGGATTTAACGTGTGCGCAAGATGTTCTGCGTGCGTTGGCACGTATAATGTAAGAACCTGGCAGAACCTTAACGAAACCTTGACCGCACGCCTTGTCCTTCCCATGTGCAGGCGGCGACAGCAGCCTGACCGATGACCTCCGCTTACGGCCCGCTCTGGCCAGCCAGTGGCTGGCTGCTGGACACGGGATGGCCGCCACGCCCTGGCTGACCCCCCAGAACCCCTTCGCCCTCCACCCCGCCCCCATCCCCACCACCACCACCGCCTTCGACCCCAGCCACCAGGCCGGGGTGGCGCTGGCCGGTGGCTTCAAGTTGGCGCAGGACTCTCTGACGGGGCAGCTGCTCATCATTCCCAGCGGAGGTAGGTGTTGGTTAGTTGGTGGTTGGGTGGTTGAGTGTGGTGGGGTGGTTTGTTTTGGGGATTGGTTGTTTGTTTGTTTGTTGTTGTTGTTGTTGTTGTTGTGGTGTGTGTGTGTGGGTTTGTGTGTGTGTGTTTGTGTGTGTGTGCGTGTTGTGGTGATGTGTGTGTGTTTGTGGTGATGTGTGTGTGTGGTATTGTGGGTGATGTGGTGTGTGTGTGTGTGTTTGTGTGTTCGTGAGCACGCATACATGAATAGAAGAATGTAGGCGTGTGTGTAAACAAGTACACTGGCAAGCAAAAGTCTGTGCGCGTAAACACACGCGCACGCACGCACACACAGAAACACCACCGCGCGTGCATGTGCATGTGCGTGCAAGCACGCAAGAGCGCAAGCACGCGCACACGCACAAGCAGGCATAGGCACGCGCGCGCGCGCACACACACACACACACACACACACACACACACACACAACACACACACACACACACACACAACACACACACACACACACACAACGCGCATTACACCAAAGCACGCGTGTTCATACAAAACATACTGAACATACACTGACACACACACACACACACAACACACACCCACACACACACATACACACACACACACACACCACTGTCACCACCACCCCATCACTCGTAAAACATCTAGGTCCTCTCATTGTGTTTTCTTCCCTGCCTCTGTCCGTCTCTCCGTCTGTCTGTCTGTCTCTCTTTGTCTGTCTGTCCTCTTCATTGTCTGTCTTGTCTCTCATTCTCTCTCTCTCTCTCTCTCTCTCTCTCTCTCTCTCTCCTCTCTCTCTCTCTCTCTCTCTCTCTCTCCTCTTCTCTCCTCTCTGGCGTGTGGGCATTACGCATGCATGCAGGCACTCATGCGTGTGTGCTTATGCACGCATGGACAGTCGCGCATCATTTCGGTCGCCGTTTGATAAAAGCTTACTTTCTAGTCGTGCAGAAAATGATAGTTCCTGCATGCGAGCTGCGTAGTATAGTTTCTGTGTGTGGATGTGAATGTGTGTGTGTGAGACTGTGTGTGTATGTGTGTGTTTGTATGTATGTATGTATGTGTGTGTGTGTGAGTGTCAGAGAGATAGAGAGAGTATGTGTGTGAGTGAGTGTATGTGTGCGTGTGTGTGCGCGCGCATGTGTGCGTGTGCGCGCACGCGTGCGTGATGCTAACTTCGCCAGTGGTGTATTATTGCACAAAACGTTTTACCAGAAAAAAAGAAAAGAAAAAAAAACGCAATATTTTTTGTTCTACCAATATCACTCTAAAAAGTATACTTTTGGCAGTCATCGGCTGATATCAAGAAAACATATTTTGTAACAAAAAGAAAATCCAGGAAAAGATTCGCGCTTTATATCTTGTGGGTATGAAAAAGAAAAGAAGAAATAATGGAGGCTTTTTCTTCTAACGCCCAAAAGACTACATGTCGAATATCGGCAAGTTTTACCATAGAATGGAAACAAAACAACACGCCTTGTGTAAGCGTAATCCGCTCGAAAAGACAATCTGAAGTATCTTCTCTCTCTCTCTATCTATTTATCTATATCTCTCTCTCTCTCTCTGAAGTATCTCTTTCTTCCTCTTCCTCTCTCTCTCTCTCTCTCTCTCTCTCTCTCTCTCTATCTATCTATCTATCTATCTATCTATCTATCTATCTATATCTGTCTGAATGTCTGTCTGTCAGTCTGTCTGTTTATCTATGTATCTATCTATCGCGCTATATAAATTCCATACATTATTATTATTATTTGCTTATGTATTTGTTTGCTATTTATTTGTTTGTTTATCTATTTATTTACTTACTGCGTTAAGAAACTGGATCGTCCGACTGCTCTTTGCTGGGGGTGTTGTTGACCGAAGTTGGGAGCCAGAATCGAGAGAAGAGAGAGAGGGGGGGGGGGGGGGGGGGGGGGCGCAAGACAAAGGAGGAGTGGACAGGGAAGCCACGACCTACACTTGTTTACATGCGGAACCCACCACCCCACCCCTCCCCACCCCTCCTCCTGTCTTTAGCTCTGCTGTGCAGACAGGAGGGGACAGGGGCGCGCGGATTTAGCTCAGTGGTTAGAGCCTTGGATTCCGGTCCTCTCGAGCCTGCAAGTTCAAGTCTCGGCTGAGCTGGCTATTTTGAGACATTCATTGTTTTCCCCCCTGGAGTTAACTAACATCAGTTCCAACTCCAACTCCACTCCCTCCCTCAAAGCCTTTGGTTAAGAAAACGAAGCGAGGGGGTGTGTGCCAGCGTGTGCATAACGTCTTGCCGCCACCCTCACCTTCACCTATCCCATAGTTCCGCGGACCGTGGGGGCACCAATGAAGATTTTGCAACCAGCTTCCTCCACTCCCCGCGGTCCTCTGCTTTCCGTAGAGGACGTCTCGAGCACACGTTACATACACATCCATTTGTCATAGAAGAGTAGGCCAGCTGTGGCCAGTGGTAAGGGGTAATACGTGTGTGGCCAGCATGCAATCGAGAGCGGGATGGACTCCGCTAGCGTTAACTTCCCCCACAGTTTTAGTGCAGTGTCTAAACAATGCCCCGAGAAGCTAAGGAAGAAGTCAAGTCGCAGCGACGTTGGCTGCACAATTTTTTGTTTTTTTTTAAAAGATTCAGTTCTCGTTTGACAGTGACATCAATGATGTGAAGCAGAGATGAAGCTGGGTTCCAATGTTTAATGAAGATGCTGTAGGTCAGTTCAGTAGGCTGATCAGCTGTTTCACAACTGCGGAATTTTTTGTTGTTCGGTTAGAGCTCCGAGGTTGACATCAGTGCGGACTCCATCCCCCCCAAAAAACAAACAAAAAAAACAACAACAAACAAACCAACAACAAACAAACAAAAAAAAACCCACAACAAAAAACAAAAACAAAAAAACCCCAACCAACAAACAAAAACAAAAATAAAAATTCCTTCGGATGAGATTATAAACCGAGGTCCTGTTCACGAACGCACGCAGAACATCTTGCGCACAAGCTAAAAACCTGTTCCGCTTTTCGGAAGAGTAGGCCGGTGGGGATGGGATGACAAAATATACAAAACTGCATGCACACGGGGACTGGATGTAAAAAAGCACATGCGTGCTTATTCCGTTATCCTCGAAATAAAAGAATAATTTTTTTTTAAAAAGCTTCTCCAAAGGTGGAATTTGGCGTATGCAAATGTTTTTGCCCACCATGAAGGTAGCTGCATTCCGAAACCGGGCAATGGAAATAAATGTTTAATTTCATGTGTTGACTTTTGCATCGCGTTATATATCAGACACCGTTGGATGTTTACTGGCCCGCCCATCGTTGGCATCTTTCGTTGATCTGTGTCTTCGGAGCAAAACCAGAACAGAGACATTTATTCATTTCCATAATATTCATTCTTTCCTGGGGACGGGACAGCTCAGTGGTCAGAGAGCACTCGCTTTCCCCAGCTAAAGGTTAAGCAGCATCGAGCGTGGTTACCACTTGGATGGGTGACCGTTTGCGCGCCGTGGCTTCAGTACAATCCCCCAGTTCACCCAGCTGTAAATGGGTACCTGCATCTTTAGGGTCAGGGAAGGTAAAGCAGCGAGGGAGAGGAGATGGGCGCCGCCCTCGATATGCTGGCCCCTTGAGAAGTTGATGTCTCTGATGCCTGGCTCCCCTACGACCTTATAGGTTATGGGGACACCTTTACCTTTACTTTACCTTTCTTTCCATCTCTGAGACTTATTTTTAGTACCGTTATTGCATTCATAATTTTTTCTTTGTAAGATTTTGTTCTTCTTAAAAGGAGGTAGTGGGGGGCATTTCTACAAGTGCAGCAAACTAACTATATTTCACAATTTTTTCTGACATTGTCTAAAAAGTGTATTTTGCACAGCTAGGGAATGGTTTGAGACACCGGAGCTGGGGGGTAGAGATCTTGGGCGGAACACGGGGGGAAAGCGGGGATACGGTTCCAGGGAGGGAAGGGAGCTAGAT
This sequence comes from Rapana venosa, assembly GCA_028751875.1. Lineage (NCBI taxonomy): Eukaryota > Metazoa > Mollusca > Gastropoda > Neogastropoda > Muricidae > Rapana > Rapana venosa. Next base: position 118,863,180 of record CM054134.1, read on the forward strand.
AATGGTGTTATAGAAGCACGACTAAACCGGATGACAGTATTGATACACCACGACTTTCGCTAGGAGTGGTCGGTCGTCTAGCAATTGTAACGTAGGTCAGGCAGGGACTTTTGAGAGACTTCCTGCCTACATCCTCGTTTTCTAGACTTCTTCTTCAACTTCCTTAGAAGTCATCGAAAAGGTCGCATGCAGACATCGATTGCTGATTGAACGTTTTGTCATGTGTGCTTTTTTTTTCTTTTCTGTTTGTGTGTTTGTTTGTTTGTCTGTCTGTCTGTTTTCCCTCTGTGCTCCTAAGAGGCTTTTTGGAATAAGTTCTTTGACTGATTCAATAGACGTTGCTGCATTTGGTCCGTTTTTAAGCAACGGTGAATTTTGACTTTATTTTTTGTTCGTTTTGTCTGTCTCTCTTTTCTGTCTTTTTTGTTTGTCTGTCTGTGTATATATACGTCTTTCTGTCTGTCTGTCTGTCTGCCTGCCTCTGTGTGCGCGAGTTTATGTCTGTCAATCTGTCTGTCGGTCTGTCTGTCACATTCTCTCTCTCTCACACATTCTCTTTCTCTCACTCTTTTCTCTCTCTCCTCTCTCCCTCCATCTCTCCCCTCTCTCTCACATTTCTCTCTCCCCCCCCCCTCTCTCTCTCTCCCCCTCCGTCCCTCCCTCCTTCCTCTCTCTCCCTCCCTCTCCCTCCTTCTATCTCTCCTTTCCTCTTTCACTTCACATTTCCTTTTTTTCTTCTTTTTTTTCCTTTACTTCCTTCCTCTCTTCCTTTCGTTTCATCCCCGTGGTCTTTCCTCTCTTCGCTCCTCTCACTCTCTCTCTCTCTCTCTCTCTCTCTCTCTCTCTCTCCTCTCTCTCTCTCTCTCTCTCTCCATCTCCTCTCTCTCTCTCTCGTCTCCTCTCTCTCTCCCTCTCTCTCTCTCTCTCTCTCTCTCTCTCCTCTCTCTCTCTCTCTCTCTCTCTCCTCTCTCTCTCTCCTCCCTCTCTCCTCTCTCTCTCTCTCTCCCTGCACTGTGCTGTACCTCTAGCCCTTCTCTGTAAAAAGAAAAAATCTTGGACATTTTTGCCTTTTTTCTCTTAAATTCTATCTGATAATTGAATCGAAGTTGAGGAAGGACTGGTTTGGATTTTTCACTTCCACCCAGAACGTGCTTTAAATATACTTAAAGTCTACGTGCATAGCATGCTCCTTTCTGTTGCTTTCTTTCTCTTTTTTTTTTCTATCTTTCTGTGGGTTTTTCTCTTTTTGTTTTCTTTCTTTTTTCTTTTGTATTCTGTTCTTGTATTCTTCTTCGTTTCTATGTTACTTCTTTCTTTTTCTCTTCTTCTTTCTATTTCTCTTCTTTTTCTCGTTCTTTCTTTCTTTTCTACTTTTCTTCTTTCTTTCTTTCCTTCTTCGTTTTTTCGTTCTTTTTTCCTTTAACTTCTTTGCTGTTCTTCTTTCTTCCTTTTCCTTCTAGTAATCGTCTTTGGTTTGGGTTCATTTGGTTTTTTCTGTCTTTTTCCCCCACTCTCTCTTTTGTTTTCTTCCTTTGTTCTTATTCTTGTCGTGTGTGGGTTTGGGTGTACGTGTGTGTGTGTGTGTGTGTGTGTGTATTTTGTGACTGTGTGTGTATGTGTGTGGGCGCGCGCGCGCACACGTAATGCGTTTCTTTTCTTCACCTTTTCATCTTTAAAAAAAATTCTCTCAATGCTTCTTTGATTAACTTAACCAACCAGTTAATAGACGAATGTTCAATCCATTCATGATCATTCATCCATTCATGCTCTCATTCGCTCCCTCCCTCCCTCCTTCACTCTCCTCTCTCTCTCTCTCTCTCTCTCTCTCTCTCTCTCTCTCTCTCATCCTATCTCTCATCTCTCTTCTTTCTCTCTCTCCATCTCCTCTCATCTTTCTTCTTTTCTCTCTCTCTCTCTCTCTTCTCTCCATTCTCTCTCATCTTTCTTCTTTCTCTCTCTCCGTCATCTCTCTAATCTTTCTTCTCTCTCTCTCTCTCCTCATCTCTCTATCTTTCTTCTCTTTCTCTCTCTCTCTCCTCTCTCTTTCTCTTTCTCTCTCTCTCATCTCTCTCTCTCTCTCTCTCTCTCTCTCATATCTCTCCATCTTTTCTTTTCTCTCTCTCCTCATCTCTCTAATCTTTTTTTTTCTCTCTCTCCCTAATCTCCCCAAATTTTTCTTCTTTTCTCTCTCTCTCTCTCTCTCTTTTCCCCTCCCCTCTCTCTCTCCACCCTCTCTCCAATTTTTCCCCTTTTTTTCCCCACTCTCTCTCTCCCCTCTCTCTCTTTTTTCCTTTTTTCCTCTTTCCCCCCCCTCTCTCTTTTTCCTTTTTCTCTCTCTCTTCTCCTCATCTTCCCCTCATCTTTCTTTTTTTTCCCCTCTCTCTCTCTCCCCTCTTCTTTTCACTTTTTTTCTTTTTCTCCTCCTCCAAAATCTCTCTATCTTTCTTCTTTTTCTCTTTTCTCTCCTTTCTCTCTAAAATCTTTCTTTTTTTCCTCTCTCTCTCTTTTCCCCCCTTCTCTCTCTCTTTTCTCTCTTCTCTCCCCCTCTCTCTCCCCTCTCTCTCCTTCTTTCTTCCCCCACCCTTTCCCCTTTTCTTCTTTTCTCTCCCCCTCCCCCTCTCTCTTTTTTCTTTTTTTTCCTCTCTCTCCTCCTCTTCTCTTCTCTCTCTCCTCTCTCTCCCGTCATCTCTCAAAATCTTTCTTTTTTCTCTCTCTCCCCCTCCTCTCAATCCCCCCTTCTTTTTTCTCTTTTCCGCATCTCTCTAATTTTTCTTTTTTTCCCCTCTCTCTCTCTCTCTCTCCCCTCTTTTCTCTTTCTTTCTTTTCCTTTTCTCTCTCTCCCCCATCATCTTTTCAAATCTTTCTTTTTTTCCCTTCTCTCTCCCCATCATCTCTTAATCTTTTTCTTTTCTCTCTCTCTCTCCCCCAATTTTCCTAATTCTTTCTTCTTTTTCTTTCTCTCCCCCAATCTCTCTCATCTTTCTTCTTTTTCTCTCTCTCTCTCTCTCTCTCTCCTCTCTCTCTCTTCTCTCTCTCTCTCTCTCTCTCTCTCTCTCTCTCTCCATCATCTCTCTAATCTTTCTTCTTCTTCTCTCTCTCTCTCTCTCTCTCTCTCTCTCTCTCTCTCTCTCTCTCTCTCTCTCCATCATCTCTCTATCTTTCTTCTTCTCTCTCTCTCCATCACCTCTCTAATCTTTCTTCTTCTTCTCTCTCTCTCTCTCTCTCTCTCCTCTCTCTCTCTCTCTCTCTCTCTCTCTCTCTCTCATCATCTCTCTCATCTTTCTTCTTCCTCTCTTCTCCATCACTCTCTAATCTTTCTTCTTCTCTCTCTCTCCGTCATCTCTCTCATCTTCTTCTTTTCTCTCTCTCTCCATCATCTCTCTCTCTCTCTCTCCCCCTCTCTCTCTCTTCTCTCTCTCTCTCTCATCATCTCTCACATCTTTCTTCTTTTCTCTCTCTCTCTCTCTCTCTCTCCGTCAACTCTCTCATCTTTCTTCTTCCTCTCTCTCCATCACCTCTCTCATCTTTCTTCTTCTTCTCTGTGCAGCGACCTGGTGGACCGAAACACGCTGTGGCCAGCAGCAGCGGCGGCAGCAGCAGCAGCAGCTTTCCAAGGCGGGGCAGGCTCCCAGACCTTACCCTCCGCCTTCCCCCTCCGCCCCCGCCTCCCCCCTCCTCCCCTCCCGGTCTCCTCCCCCTCCCTCTGCCCCAGCACACCCCCATCACCGCTGCCGCCGCCCCCGCCCCGCCCTCCCCACCTCCGTCCCCTCCACCCTGGCTGTCAGCAGCGGCGAAGAGACCACGTCGTCGTTGTTGTCGTCGTCGTTGTTGTCGTCGTCGTCGTTGTCGCAGGCGCAAGGAGACTCGGCCTCTGTTATTGATGTGGCGGTCAGTAGTTGTAGTAGTAGTAGTAGTAGTAGTGCAGTAGTAGTGGTAGTAAGTAGTAGTAGTAGTAGTAGTAGTCGTAGTCGTAGTAGTAGTAGTAGTGGTAGAAGTAGTAGTAGTAGTAGTAGTAGTAGTAGTAGTAGTGGTAAAAAGTTAGTAGTAGTAGTAGTAAAGGTGGAGGTGGGTGAGTGTATGTGTATGTTTGTGTGTGTGGGCGAGGTTGAGGGGGGTGGGACGCGCGTGTGTGTGTAGGTGTGTGTGTAGGTGTGTGTGTGGATGGATAGGTGTGTGGTAGAGAGGGTTGGAGGTGGAGGAAGGGATGATTAAAGGGAAATAGGGTGGAGGGTGGGGGGGGGGGAGATAGGGATGCGCCCGCGCTGTGTGTGTAGTGTGTGTGTGTGCGTGTGTTGATATATGTATGAAAGGGTGGGAATTCAAAGAGAAAGAGAAGCCTTTTTCTAGACTGACCATAGTTTTCTTACAGTATAATTATTTTATAAAGAAAAGTCCTGTTCCAAGGAATAGTGCTTTACATTCCCTTCCAGAAACCCAGTATTTGGGAGCTCAATCCCGTCAGAAACTAGACATTTACCCCATCTTTTACACCCTCATTGGTGGTTTGGTGCTAGTCTTTCAGATTTGACGATAAATCGCTGTTCAGTGTTAGAATATGCATTCAGTTCATGTAATCTTGTCCACAGCTACAAGAGCGTTGTCCCTGGCGATTTCAAAAAAAATCTTGTGTGTTTGGGGTGGGGGTGGGTTGGTTTGTTTTATATATAAACAAGATGTGCATGTAGATACCCGGGAAAGAAAGGGTGGCATTATACTTTTGGCGACGCGCCCTCGGCAGGAAGAACAGTCCGAGTCTCAAGCCGAAAATCTATCGACAAATACAATACAATACAGTATCATACAATACAATATAGTACAGTATAATATAATACAGTACAGTGCAGTATAATACAATACAGTTACAATGTACAATATATGCAATACATTTTGGGCTTTTTTCCCATTCCTCGGCTTCTGCTCCGAGGTTCACCAATGGTGAGTTTTACGTATACGACCGGTTTTGCCCACCATGAAAGCAGCTGTATTCCGAATTTGGAGATATAGTACCATATAATACAATACAGTACAGTATAATACAGAACGATACGATGCGATGCGATGCAGTGCAATGCAAAACAATGCAATGCAATACAATACAATGCAATGCAATGCAGTGCAATACAGTACATTACACTACACTACAATCATTGTTTTTTAATGACATCAGACTCAAGATAATGTTGGCGGAAATGCCCACTATACTTTATTCATCCCCCTTTATTTTTATTTTTTATTTTTTCAAGTTGATTGTTTTTTTATGGGGAGCTAACATTGGAAAAAAGAAGGCGCGTGTTTATGGAAAGAGCTGTGAAGGGTTGGGCACAAAGGTTCTTTTTTTCCCGTTTGGATTGATTGTATTCCTTTTATTATCATCATTTTTTTAATCAATTGGATTAAAAGGTTTTGTTATTGTTAAACGTTAGAAGTTCTGGGAAGGCAAGTGTTTATGAGGAGAGCTCAGATGGGCAGGCATATTTCGCTGACTGGTTTATTAGGGAGTGTTATTCAGTATTCCAACTGAAGAGGGAGGGACAGTCTAGTGGTTAGAGCGTTGCACTTGCGAATTGACGGCCCGGGTTCGAGCCACCACCGAGACGCCCGTTCAAGGGAATTGTGTTCCCCTTGAGTTAACTGACATCAGTGCCGACTTCACTTGCCCCGAAAGTCCTTTGATTGATATTGGAAACCGAGGCCCCGTGTGCAAACACATGCAGAACATCGTGCGCACACGTTAAAACCCGTTCCACTTTTTGGTAGTGTAGGCCATTGTGTGCCAGTGGGAACGGATGATAATTTAGAAAACCCAAACTGCATGCACACAATTGGTGCCATGCCGTGTTTAGACACCATCCCTGAAGCCGGAATGCGGCTACCTTAGTGGTGGATTAAAAACGGTCCTGAACACAACATCTCACCATTGGTGAACCTCGGAGCTCTAGCCGAGGAACGAAAAAAAGATAACGCATTTATTATTTTATTTTTTTTAATTGATCTATTTGTTTGTGTGTTTATTTTTGGCGGACTCCATAGTTTAGTGGACATGTGTTTTACTGGGCCTTGATCATGCGAATAAAAGGGGGTTGGGGTGGGGAGGGGGGGAGCGCTGGGATCTTTCCGATCTCGCTGATCACCTAATGCAACTGATCTGCCAGCAGCGCCTTAATTCCCTTCATCTTTATACGGACGCCAAAGATTAAATATTCTAGTGAAAGTGAAATATCGCGTAATTCATGTTAGTGTTCTGTAGATTACGGAAACAGTAACACACCCAGCATGCACCCTGTACCTGGAGAGGGATGAGCTCCGCCAGGTTCAACTTACCCAAGCGACATTGCCTGAAAAAAAAAAAGTCGGTGTAATGCCCCAACGACGTCATGGAGTTAAGGGAGAGAGATTATTAGATAAATAGATAAACATGTCATTTGTTTCTTTATTTGTTTATCTATGGGGGCGGGATAGCTCAGTGGTCAGAGCACTCGCTTACCACCAAGCTAAGATTAAACAGCGTCGAGCGTGGTTACGAAATGAATGGGTGACCGTTTGTGTGCCTTGGCTTCAGTACAGTTCCCCTCCCTCCTCCTCCCCCCCCCCCCTCCCCCTCACCCCCCCCCCCCCCCCCCCCCCCCCCCCCCCTCCCCCCCCCAGTTCACCCCCCACCTCCTCCCCCTGCTCCCCTCCCCCTTTCGACTCGAGCACCCCACACCCCACGCGCGCAGCGCGCCCCCCACCCCCATCCCCCCCCCCCACCCCCCCACCCCCCCCCCCACCTGCTCCCCCCCCCACGCCCCTACCTGAAAGAAGCTATTGGGTACTCCTCTTTGGATAGTAACGCGAGTAGAATGCGTCTCCCATCATGTGGCCTCGAGCTGAGGTTCTTGATGCTGTAGCCCGTGGAAACACCGTCCCCCTTTTGACATCTGTCGTCTACAACGTTTCTTGCAGCACTCGGAGGAGAACGCCAGCGTGTGTGAGGAGAGCTCGGAAGGTCAGCAGACCCCAGAGCAGCCCCAGCAGCTGGCTGCGTTCAGTCGTGACCACAACGTGGCCAACAGCGCTGTGGTGTCGCTCACTAACTCCGCCGTCACCGACGGCAGGGAGAAAGGGGAGGGCGTCACTCTGAACAACGCTTTTGTACCAGGTAGGTAACGGGTTGTTTTGGGGTGGGTTTTTTGTGTGTGCATTTTTCTCTTTTTGTTGTCATTATTTATTTGTTGTTTCGTGTTACAATTATTGTTAAACTATGAATTTTTCTCTCTATTTTGTTGTTGTTTGGGGGTATTGTTTGTGTGTGGTTATTTATTTATTTATTTTTTTTGGGGGGGGGGGGGGGGAGGAAGAGAAGGGGTGTGAAAGAGAAACCACAAAATATGTTTAGCAAATGTCAGTCATTTTTTTCCTTCTGGGGTGTGGGGGGGGGGGGGGGGGGGTGAGGGTAGGTGGGCAGGGGTGAAGAGATGAGGAGGGACTGGCAATCAATAGTAACTATTCATTTGTGATCTGAGTAATTTTTAAAAAAATGAAAATTGAGAAATTCAGATATGATTTCTTTTTATTAAAAGTCTGGAATGTACAGTGTAGACCCTATTTAGTTATCTTTCTTTCATCTCTTCCCCCCTCCCCCCTTCAACCAATTGTTTCCCCATTTTCCATTAGTCTTAGTCTAGTTGGGGGTTTTTAGTCGCTTTTTAATTAAATGAAACAGACTGCTTTATGTGAAAGTGTCAGTGTTTTATGTGGGTTAATCGTTTTCACATGATTTAGACTGCAAGACTTCTTCTTTTATGAGTGTAGGCTCAGACTGATTTGTCACTATGGCTGTTAGTTCCCGCTAAACATTGTTAGTTTCTTTTTCTTTTCTTTCTTTCTTTCTTTTCTTTTTGTTGTTGAAAAGGAGGTGTATGGTTTATTTACGAATGATGCTGATGTAGAGAATAACTTTTGAAATATAAACGTCAAATTTCCCTTAATTCACATTATTGTTAGTGGACAGAGAAAAATATGACATACTAATTTTTTCCAGAATATTATCAGCGTAAAAGCGTCTGTTAGATCTACACTTTTTCTTGTGGAAATGGCATTGAGTAGTAAGGCATTTTTCCCATGGGGGAAAACATTGAAGGGAAGAGAAGAGTGAACTGACGGTGTGTGTGTTTGTGTCTGTGTCTGCGTCCGTGTGTGTGTTTGTGCGTGTGTTTGTGTGTGCCTGTGTCTATGTCTGTGTTTATGCGCGCATATATACATGCTTGTGTGTATTTGCGCTCGCTGGCGTGCCTGCGTGCTGTATTGTGTGTGTGTGTGTGGTCTGTGTGTGTGTGTGTGTCTGTCTGTCTGTATGTATGTATGTATGTATGTCATGTATGTATGTATGTCATGTATGTATATATGTATGTATGTCATGTATGGTATATATGTATGTATGTCATGTATGTATGTAGTATGATGTAGTAGATGTCATGTGTATGTATGTATGTATGTATGTATGTATGTATGTATGTATGTATGTATGTATGTATGTATGTCATGTATGTATGTATGTATGTATGTATGTATGTATGTATGTATGTATGTATGTATGTCATGTATGTATGTATGTATGTATGTATGTATGTATGTCATGTATGTATGTATGTATGTATGTATGTATGTATGTATGTATGTATGTATGTATGTATGTATGTGTTGTCTGTCTGTCTGTCTGTATGTATGTATGTCTGTCTGTCTGTCTCTCTGTCTGTATGTATGTATGTATGTGTTTTATTTATTTTTAATTTTTATTTTATTCTTTTATATCGAGGATAATGGAATAAGCACTTATGTGCTTTTTTACATCCAGTCCCCGTGTGTATGCAGATTTGTGAATTCTGTCATCTGTTCCCACCGGCACACAATGGCCTACTCTTACGAAAAGCGTGTGTGTGTGTGTGTGTGTGTGTGTGTGTGTGTGTGTGTGTGTGTGTGTGTGTGACACCGCCAGACCTGACAGCCGCCCACTCGCTGGCCCTCCAAGCGGCAGCAGCAGCGGCAGCGGCGGGCATCACCACCCCCCAGTTCCCCTTCGTCTTCAGCCCCGCCCTCCTGCCCCTGGCCCCCCCGGCGCTGCCCGTGGGCGAGGCGCTGACCATCAAAACCGAGACCCCCAGCCTGCAGTCCCGGGGCTGCTCCCCCATCATCATGAGCCCCACCCCCTCTGAGGACGACCCCCCGGAGGAAAAGGCGGCAGAGGGGGAGGGCAAGAAACAGGTGAGAACATTGAGGAGACGTTTTTGATGATGATGATGATGATGATGATGGTAGTAGTACTAGTGCTAGTAGTAGTACTAGTAATAGTGATAATAATAATGATGATGATAATAATTATAATAATAATAATAATAATGACAATATTGGTATAGGGAATTTATATAGCGATACGTCATATAAAATAAATCAAAGGGCTAATTCTCTTACACATGTAACCAGCAACCAAACAGTTTTAACAAATTCTCTCTCTCTCACACACACATACAGATATAGATGTGTGTAGATATAGATAGGTAGATGGATAGACAGACACAGACAGACAGACAGATTGAAATATATCTATATACAGAATAAGATAAAAATGAAAAATATATCTAAACTGCAATTTTGTGAGTATTTTGTCTTTTAAGGAGAAATGGTTAAGAATTTTTGGCAGTTTGGTTTCCAAATTGATATTTCTATATTTCATGATATTTTCACTGTAAATTACTTAGGACAACAACATACGCTTATTTTAACAAATTCCTGACCTTGTTTTGGTAAATTCATTCCACCTTGATTCCTCACACATGATTTCAATCAAATTGATTCCTAATCATTTCTCAAAGCTGTCAGCATTTCTTCAAATCATTTCAAGCCCACTCCTGATTCCTAACCATTTCCCAAAGCTGTCAGCATGACTTCACATTATTTCAAGCCCACTCCTGGTTCCTAACCATTGCTCAAAGCTGTCAGCATGACTTCACATTATTTCAAGCCCACTCCTGGTTCCTAACCATTGCTCAAAGCTGTCAGCATGACTTCACATTATTTCAAGCCCACTCCTGATTCCTAACCATTGCTCAAAGCTGTCAGCATGACTTCACATTATTTCAAGCCCACTCCTGATTCCTAACCATTTCTCAAAGCTGTCAGCATGACTTCACATTATTTCAAGCCCACTCCTGATTCCTAACCATTTCTCAAAGCTGTCAGCATGACTTCACATTATCTCAAGCCCACTCCTTGTTCCTGACCATTGCTCAAAGCTGTCAGCAATACCTAAATCATTTCAAGCCCATTCCTGATTCCTAACCATTGCTCAAAGCTGTCAGCATTCCTTCACATCACTTCAAGCCCACCCCTGTCACAACCCACACCTATCATAACCCACCCCTCTCACAACCCACACCTATCATAACCCACCCCTGTCACAACCCACACCTATCATAACCCACCCCTGTCATAACCCACACCTATCATAACCCACCCCTGTCACAACCCACACCTATCATAACCCACACCTCTCATAACCCACACCTCTCATAACCCACCCCCATCACAACCCACACCCCAAACCCCTTACCGTCTCTGCCCGCCCCTCCTCACCAGGTGACCACGGCGTGCGCCTCGGTCCAGACCGGAAGTGACCTCGAGCCCGCCCAAACCGACCCGGGAGCGAAAGGCAAATGCGGCTCGTGCAGAGAGCAGGGCGTGCAGACCGGCCTGGAGGAGCAGCTGCAGCCCCTGTCCGTCATCTGCGCCACGCCGGACCTGCAGGACCTGCACAAGGACACGGCGCCGCTAGGCGCCTTGGCGGCGGCGGCCCTGGTGGCCGAGTCCAAAGCGGGGACGCTGCGCGGCGTGGGGGGTCGGGGGGGCGGGCGGGAGGGGGGCCTGAACTACAACCCCTTCACCGACCCCCAGATCCTGCAGGCGGCCGACGGGCTGGAGCTGCTCAGCACCCTGGCCGAGAAACGGCCCAAGTGTTCGTCCGCTGCCCTGGTCAGTCAGTCAGTCAGTCAGTCACTGGGTGCAGAAGGGAGTGTTGGTGTTGTGTGTGTGTGTGTGGGGGGGGGGGGGGGGGTAGGGGGGAGGGAGTGGTGGAGGTGTGTGTGTGGGGGGGGAGTGTGTTGTGTGTGTTTTTTTATTTTAAAAAAAAATCTTTTATATCGAGGATAATGGAATAAGCACTTATGTGCTTTTTTTTTTTACATCCAGTCCCCGTGTGTATGCGGTTTTGTAAATTCTGTCATCCGTTCCTACCGGCACACAATGGCCTACTCTTACGAAAAGCGGAACAGGAGTTAACCTGTACGCAAGATGTTCTGCGTGCGTTCGCACAGGGGGGTGGGGTGCGTGTTTGTTGGGGTGGGGGGGGGGGGGGGGGGTGTGTGTGCGCACGCGCGTGTCTGTGTCGTATTTGTGTGTTTGGAGGTGAGTGGTGGAATGTGTGTGTGTGTTCTATGGTGGTGGTTGGTGGTGGTGTGTGTGTATGTATATGTGTTGTGTGTGTGTGTGTGTCGAGCGCGCGCGTGCCTGCGTGCATGCGCACGTGACGCTGTATGCTGTTTTCCTTTTTTTAAATTTTGTTTTGACTCTGATGAGAGAGATGTCCTGGTGTCGTTTCACTTAGTAGTAATTTTCAACGTTGTGATGGTGTTGATGTAAGGGTGTATTCATATTGAATCACTTTCATTGCGATCGTTTTTATTGTTTATGTTCTCTGTCAAAAATCGTTACGACAGCTGATGACAATGTTTCTGACTCCAATGACAGATGTTTTGGTGTCATGTATCTAGGTCCTGTAATCTTCAGTGTTTGCTCTTAGGGTGTGGACAAAATTTAATTTTAAAAAAAATATGTTATTATTGTTATGGTGATCTGTGACATAGTGACTGGCAAACATTGTTGATACTTTATTCTATTTTCTTCTTTCTTTTATTCAAATTCGAGATATGTATTTGAAACACGTTTTGGTTTTTTGGGGGGGTTGGGGGCTGGGGGTGTGTCTTTTTAAGAAAAAATAAATAAATCTGTGTTTTGGTGTTGTGGGGCAGGTGGATCCCAAGGCCGTGTTCCCCTCCCCCAGCGACTCCTTCAAGTCGGACACCCCCCTGCCCTGCCCAGAGCTGGAGGAGGGCTCCTCCCAGGGGGAGGGGGAGAGGAGCGGGGGCACCACCCCCCGGGGGGACAGGCCCCGCGACGTGTCCCCCAAGTGGGGAGCCCCGGGCAGGAGGGAGGCTGGCCCCGCTATCCCCGGCCCCGACTTCAAGCTGTCTTCCAGTCAGTCACAGCTTTGGCAGTGTTTTGTTTCGTGTTGTTTTGTTTGGTTGGTTTTGTTGGTTTTCTTCTGGTTTTGTTCGGTTTTGTCTTGTTCGTGGGTGGTGTGTGTGTGTGTGGGTGTGTGTGGGGTGGGGGGTGGGGGTGGGGGGGGGGAGTGTGTGGGCGTGGTGTGATTGGGGGTGGGGGGGTGTGATTGGGGGTGGGTGGCCGTGTCAAGTCAAGTTTGTATTTCCAGATGGTACATTGAATAAGCAATGTATTTCATTTTTTTCATCAAGCCATCTATCTAAGAACAAAATTTTTAATTTCTTAATGATTATACTGAAATACTACATTATTACAACCTTTACCAATAAATTCAACCAGTAAAAGGAGGAAAATCGATAAATCGTGTGTGTGTGTGTGTGTGGGGGGGGGGGGGGGTAGTGTATGTTGTGTGGGGGGGTGGGTGTATAGGGTGTTGTTGTGTGTGTGTGGGTGGGTTGTTTGCGCGCATGCGCATGCATGTAGTGTGTATTTTGTTGGTTGTGAATCCGAATTGTTCTATTTTTTTCATAGTCTGTCTTTAGTGGTTTATGTTTACTGGTCGGTGGTTTTTTTGTGAGTTTTGGTTGCTATTTTTGTTTAGGTTTTTTTTTACTGCTCTTAATCAGTTATTTAATTTATATATGTCCCGAATTTCATGCCAAGGCTCAAAATGTTACTGAGATTATTCACCCATGTACTATTTTCATAGTCAGATGGGCTATTATTGTTTTAACAAAAGAGAAATGTATATAAAAGAAAGCTTTTGATGGTGATGGTGTGTTTGTGTGAGGACGAATACATCTGCGGCGTGTGTTTTTGTGTGCATGTGTGTGTCAAAGTCAAAGTCAAAGTCAAACTTTTATTTTCAGATGGTACATTGAATAAGCAGTGCATTTGCTTTTTTTCATCAAGCCATCTATCTAAAGAAAGAAAAAAAGCGAGAAAAAAAAAGATAATGTATATGCAGACATAGTTTAAAAAAAACACCCAACCTAATCTATGGTAAACCATACAAATCAAACAAAAAAACCAATAACATATGCATATGTGGAATTAAAATAAAACAAAAAACCCAGAAAAATATGAGACCATACAATTCAAATAATTCAAAAATCCTGAAAAAAAATACCCGTCATAACACAAACAAACAAGCAACAATAAAAAACCAAACCAAAACAAACAAAGAAGACAAAACAGAATAAAAATATAAAAAAAACACACCAACTGCTTCCCTCCCTCCCCCCCTCACACACACATGTACACACAAACCTTCAACCATACAAACAACTGAATAAAACAACAACAAAAGGATGAATCAACAAGGACAACCACAACAAGGAAATAAACAATCAAACAAACACAAATATACATACATAACAACAACAGCGACTATAACTAACATAGGACAAGAATAACAGCCAAGACAAATGAAGAACAATATAGAACTAACAAAAGACGAGTGTGTGTGTGTGTGTGCGCGTGCGCGTGCGTGTATATGAGAGAGAGAGTGCGTGCGCATGTGTGTGCTTGCGTGTTTTTACATAGATGTATTCCTTTGATGTATAGATGTACTTCTGTGTGTGTGTGCGCGCGCGTGTGTATGTGTGTGTGTAAAAAAAGTGAGAGAGAGTGCGTGCGCATGTGTGTGCTTGCGTGTTTTTTACATAATGATAATAATAATAATAATAATAAATGGAACTTATATAGCGCTATATCTTGCAAATGCATAGATGTCTTTCTCTGATGTGTAGATATATTTGTCTGTCTGTATATGTGTGTGTGTGTGTTGTTTGCACGTACGCTCGAGCGTTCTTATAGATAAGTGTGTATGTATGTGTGTGTGTGTGTTCAGCGAGTCTGGCGAACATGGACGCCATAGAACTGGACATGAGGATACGGCTGGCTGAACTGCAGCGCCAGTACCGAGAGAAGCAGAGAGAGCTGGCCAAACTGCAGCCCAAGAAAGACAAAGAGTAAGCACTGGGTGATGTGTTGGTGGTAGTGCTAGTGGTGTGGTGTAGTGTGATGGTGGTGTGGGGTGATGGTGGTGGTGATGTGTGGTGTGAGGGTGGTGATGGTGGTGGTGTGAGGGTGGTGTGATGGTGGTGGTGTGGTGTGATGGTGGTGGTGTGGTGTAGTGTGGTGTGATGGTGGTGGTGGTGGTGTGTAGTGTGATGTGATGGTGATGTGATGTGGTGTAGTGTGGTGTGATGGTGGTGGTGGTGATTTTCTGTGTGTGTAGTTTCGTGTAGTGTAGTATAGTGTAGTGTGGTGTGGTGTGGGGTGGGGTGGGGTGGTGTTATTTATTTATACCACTTTAAGTCACGAGATTTCTCTGCGTGAAATTCGGGCTGCTCTCCCCGGGGAGAGCACGTCGCCACAAGAGCAGCGCCACCTTTTTTTTTTTTTTTTTTTTTTGGTCTGCAACTATTTCTTTCCCTATCAGAGTGGCTTTTTTCTAAGAATTTTGCCAGGGACAACTCTCTTGTTGCCGTGGGTTCTTTTTCGTGCGCTGCATAATTTTCTGTAACACACGGGACCTCGGTTTATCGTCTCATCCGAAAGACTAGCGCCCAGACCACCACTCATGGTCTAATAGATGGGGGAAAAGTTTCGGGCCCAGACGGGATACGAACCACGCACACTTCCGACCCGGACTTTTCGCTATCTAGACAGGCGCGTTACCTCTAGACCACCAATGGTGTGGGGTGTGGTGTGGTATGGTGTTGTGTGGTATGGTGTTGTGTGGTGTGGTGTGGTGGTGGTGATGTTAGTGGTGGTGGTGTTGTGTGTGTGTGTGAGAGGGAGTGTGTGTGTAAGCGCGCGTGTGCGGTTGTTTTTTGTTATTATTAGCTTTGTGTGTGTATGTGCTTACGTGTTTTTGTGAATGTGTATGTGGGTGGTGTGTGGTGTGGTGGTGGAGTGTGTGTGCTTGCTTTTTGCGTACATGTGATGTGTGTGTGTGTGTGTGTTTTGAAAGGTATAGTTATACTTGTGTTTGTGCACTATCAAACTTCTTGTGGATATTCTGATGTCAAAATCGAAAGAAAACAAATATGGAACATTTGAAACGTGAATAACAGTACTAGTTTTCATTTCTTTCCTTCCTGTTTGTTTTGTGTTGACTTCTGTGTCTCACAAATCTTCACTGCTTCATTTTTACATCTTACCCCTTCCCCCCTCCTCTCTCTCTCTGTCTCTGTCTCTATGTCTCTGTCTCTCTCCCTCCTTCTCTCTCTCCTTCCCTCTCTCTCACTTCTGTCTCTCACTCTCCTTCTTTGCTCCCCTCCCTCTCTTCTCTCTCATATTGTTATCCTAAGTCATATTTTTGTAGCTGACTTTTTGTTGTACAGTATTATGTTAATCATTACTATTGCTTTTACCCCCACCAAAATACTAAGCAGTTCGGCAACCTCCTTCATGTATGGGCCAATGGCCTTTTTGTGAATAAATCATTCGAGTTCGAGTTCTCTCTTTCTCTCCCCTGTCCCACCCCCCTCTCTCTCACTTTTGTCTCTCACTCTCCTTCTTCGCTCCCCTCCCCCTCTTCTCTCTCTCTCTCTCTCTCTCTCTCTCTCTCCTCTCTGTCTCTGTCTCTCGATCTATGTGTCTTTCTTTTCTTTCTCTTCTGAATAAATTTGAACTCACAAAGTTTGCTCTCTCTCTCTCTCTCTCTCTCTCTCTCTCTCTCTCTCTCTCTTCTCTCTCTCTTCGGAATGAATCTGAACTCAACAAAGGTTGTCATCAGCATTTTTCACGGGAGTAACGGCTGCACAGTATGAAGTAAACACTCACACACACACACACTCACACACACACTCTTGGCTCCGGTCAGATCAGAGTCTACCGATTATTATCAACCCAAACCTTAGCCGAACCACACACCGAAGCAACACAACTCTCTTTTTTATTTATTCTATTCTTCCCGGTGTCCGTCAGTATCAAAGTGTTTCGCCAAGATTTTTTCCTGTCTTCTGAAGAAGAAGAACAGCAAGGGATTATCTTCATGCTTTTTCTCGCACCCGAAGTGCAGTAGTACTACCACGGCTACTACTACTACTACTACTACTACTAGTAGTGCTACTTCTACTATTACTACTACTACTACTACTACTACTACTACTACTACTACTACTACTACTACTACTACTACTACTACTACTACTGCTACTACTACTACTACTTCTACTACTACTACCACCACCACTGCTACTACTACTACTACTACTACTACTACTACTACTACTACTACTACTACTACTACTACTACTACCACTACCACCACTACTACTACTACTACTACTACTACTACTACTACTACTACTACTACTACTACTTCTACCACTGCTACTACTACTACTACTACTACTACTACTACTAACTACCACTTCCACTACTGCTACTGCTACCACCACCACCACCACCACCACCACCACTGCTACTACTACTGCTGCTGCTGCTGCCACCGCTACCATGGAACCCGCTCCTGTGTGGGACAGTGACGAAGGCAGCGAGAATTGTTTCTTTTCCTCACCATCTCCCCAGTCGGCTGGGGAACCGGACCTAGAAATGGCAGTTTCTCCTCCACCACCCCCACCCCCACCCCCATCACCACTGCCACAACTGTCACCGCTACGGCCGCTATTGTCGCCGCTACCACCGTCACCACAGCTACCATCACCACCACCCTCGTCACCACCACCACCATCACCATCACCACCACCACCACCACCAATACCATCACCATCACCACCACCACCACTACCACAATCACCATCACCACCACCACCACTACCACAATCACCACCACCACCACCACCACTACCACAATCGCCACCATCACCATTACCATCACCACCACAAACACCATCACCACCACCATCACTACCACAAACACCATCACCACCACCACTAACACCATCACCACCACCACTACCACAATCGCCACAATCACCATTACCATCACCACCTTCACCACAAACACCACCCCCACCACCCCTACCACCACCACCAGCGTCGGCGTCGCTGGTGACTTTGAGCGACATCCAAAAGCTGATGGACCGGCAGACTGAAGCCATCCAGGAAGGGGTGAGGTGCCAGCTGCAGCCCGTGGGGGACCTCGTGCAGCGCGTGCTGGATGCTGCCTCGGCCACGGCCCGGGGAGTGGAGAGCCTCTGCCGGCACCTGCAGGGCTCCAGCACAGGGCCTGCCCGCCTGGGGGGGGAGGAGGAGGCCGCCCTGTCTCTGGCTGG
This sequence comes from Rapana venosa, assembly GCA_028751875.1. NCBI lineage: Eukaryota > Metazoa > Mollusca > Gastropoda > Neogastropoda > Muricidae > Rapana > Rapana venosa. Next base: position 118,880,744 of record CM054134.1, read on the forward strand.
CCGACCAGCAAGGCTGGCTGCAGGGTAGGGGGGGTAGGGGGTGTGGTGGGTGTGGGGTGTGGTGTGGAGGTGGTGACATGAAGCAAGCTGACGGGGAATAGCTGTTTTTTTCTTTGTCTTCGGTTCTTTTTCTTTCTTTCTGATGTATCCCTCTTCTTCCTCCTCTTTCCTCCACCCCCCTCCGCCCCCCCCCAAAAAAAAAGAGAGAAAAAAGTTGTCTTTAAATATGTGGTAGGGTTGCCCTAAACATACCGTGGCAGCTTCAAAACTCTTTCCTTCTTTCATTCCAATGTTCCCCCCCCCCCCCCCACCCCTCGCGACCCCTCCCCCCTCTCCGCCAAAAAATAAAAGAAAGGAAAAAGAAAACTTTATGTATGTGATAGGTTTGCCTTAAATGTACTGAGGCTGTATCGAAATCGTGCTAGTGATATGAAAATTTTACTGATTATTTCCAGAAAACGATTCGCATTCGCTTTGATTTGTTTGCTTTGCAAGATTCGGCGCTATGAAAATTCCATATAATTACTATTATAATCACATATCCCGTTGTCTAGTAGACAGTTGGGGGCACCATTGCACATTTTGCATCCAGCTTCCTCTACTCCTCGCGGTTTTCATCTCTCCGTAGTAGGTTGTTTCACTCAAGGCCAGTCCACTCTCTGATGCTGTCTTCCCATCGTTTTCTCTGTCTGCCTCTTCGTCTCTCTCCTTGTACTGTTCCCTGTAGGACAGTCTTGGCCAGTCCACATGTTCGTGTGATGTGCCCGCACCACTTCAGTTTGCGGTTTTTCGCTGAAGTCAGGAGTTCTTTATACGGCCCCATGACTGTTTTCAAATCTGGTTTTAAATTCCTCATTAGTTGTGTGATATCTGTGTGAGATACTAAGAAGTTTGCGAAAGCATCTCATTTCCATTGCCTTTGTCCTTTTCTTTCAATGTCTGCTGTTATGGTTCACGTTTCACATGCATACAAAAATATGGACATATATAACAATTAGGCCTACTCGATAAAGCTTGTTAGAAGAACGGTTGATGGGAAATCTTGCTGTATAGATAGTGTGTGCCTTTGTTTAGAAGACAATTATTTCCTTATTGACTGTTTGTTTTCCAAGTTTCTTGCTGTTGTTCTACTTTCTGTTTTCAAAGGAGATTTCAGCAGTGTGTGTGTGTGTGTGTGTACTTATTTCTGCTTTCAAAGATGATTCAACAATGTGTGTGTATGTGTGTGCTTGTGTGTGTGTGTGTGTGCGTGCGTGTGTGTGTATCTTGTGTAATTTTTGCAGAGATGGCGTGAAAAGGGGACGGGGACGGCCTCGCAAAAGACAGTTTGTCGCCGGCAAAAACGACGATGAAAGGTAGCCTAGCGGCCATGAGGTTTTGTTTGTAGAGCACTGTACTGGAGAGACAAGAGAGCTTTTGTGTTGAATGGGGTTTTGGTTGTGTTTGTTTGTTTATATGTTTGTTTGCTTGTATTTATTCCGCTGTTCCCGTCAGGTTACTTTCCTCATTCTTGCTGTCTTTGCTTTTTGTGTGTGTGTGGTGGGGGGGGGGGGGGGGGGGGGGGGGGGGGTGTGGGGGGGGGGGGGGGGGGGGGGGGGGGGGATCGTGGGGGGGGGGGGGGGGATGCGTGGGGAGGGGGGTGTGGTGTGGTGTGAGTGTCTGTGTCTGTCTGAACTAGAGTCGCATTGTCTGTCTGTCTTTGCTGTCAAGTTTGTCCTCATTCTTGCCTGTCTGTGCTATTAGTGTGTCTGTACTAACGTGTATCTGTCTTTACCTCATTGTTTGAATATCAAGGGAGCTGTGTATTTATTTGGGGGGGGGGGGGGGGGGGGGGGGGGGGGGGGGGGGGGGGGGGGAGGCAGGAGGGGTTGTCATTGTACTTTTTCCTGTGGAATTTTCCTTGTTTTGCGCTTTGTGTGTGTGTGTGTATGGCATAGCATGTCTCTGTGTCTGTCTCAGTGTGTGTGCGCGTGCGCGCGTATGTTTTTATTTTAATTTTATTCTTTTATATCGAGGATAATGTGCTTTTTTACATCCAGTCTCCGTGTGTATGCTGTTTTGTAAATTTGTGTAAGTTTGTGTGTTAGCACGAGTCTTTGTCTGTCACAGTGTCTATGTGTCTGTCCTTGAGATCCTGTGGAGGACTGTGCGTCACTGGTGTTTAAAAGTAAACTGTGTATAAAGAATGTTGCTGTAGGCCTCTTCTCCCCTCCCCACTGTACACACATGATTATGAGGATATTGTGTTCTCCTTTGATTTGATTTATCCCCTCAGTGGGTAATAGTTGGATTTGTCGCGTGTGCGTTTTCTGTCTGCCTGTCTGACACACATTCTCTCTGTCTCTCTCTGTCGCTGTCTCTGTCTGTCTGTCTCTTTCTCTCTGTCTCTCCCTCCATCCCTCCCTTGTCTCTCTCTATCACACTCACTCTTCATTTCTTTATGTTTAGAGCAATAACCGTGACATCACTGATCTTTTATTAATACCATCATCACCATTACTACTACTACTACTTCTCTTCTTCTTCTTCTTCTTTTTCTTCTTCTTCTTCTTCTTCTTCTCTCTTCTCTTCTATTACAACTACTACCAATTATTATCTTTACTATACAAATTATTATCTTTCCTATTATTGTTGTCATCATCATCATCATCATTATTGTCATTGTGGCCTGTTTTCAGTTCCAACAGTTCTGGCAGCAAGACGCTGAAGGAAGCCTCGGTCAAACGTCGCAGGCCTGCAGAAGAACTGGTGGACAGAGTGTTCAGAAAGGTAGCCTGCGTTTCTCACAAACCATAGAGACGACCAAACCAAACCAAACCAAACAAAGCAAAACAGGCCTAGCTAAACAACTCAGACAGCGCTTTATAACCCCATTTTGAACTGACAACAAAAGAAAGCTCGCTGGTATAATGATTATGTTCAGTAGTTTTTCCGAAGTACCAGTTTGCTCTGGTAGTTGGGTGTGGAGAGTGGGGATTTTTTGTGGGATTGTATGTATGGAAAATAATTTTGTTTATATTTGTATGTCGTTTGTCTGCATCAGCATCGTATGTTATTTCCTCGTGGGGTGGGGGTTTAAAATAAGCTGTAGCTTTATGCCTATCCCTTGCTGCATTGATGTTTGCTTGTGTTGTGTGTGTATTGAATGAATCATGTTTAAACGAACAATGCTTTGGGGAACTAGCTTTTTATCGTTATGTAGGGGTTCCACTGTCCTTTGTTCCAATCCAATCATGTTTACAGTGCCGCCGATTAATGTCAGTTTGCCCGTCTCTCTTTGCACCTGTACTTATGACGGTTCGCGTGAATTATGGGGGTAGCTCTTATTACTTGTTGGTTGTTGCTTAATGTCAAACGATTGATCGGGTTTGTGTGTGTTGAAGTGATCAAGAAATGTGATTTTTAGCATTGTCATGGATGTCCAGCTTTATGGCATGTTGTGATGAAGGCACAGGAAGTACATTAGTTTTTCTCAGCAAAACCACAAACATAATAGTCTGGTTTGGGGTTGGTTTTGTTTTGGGTTTTGTTTATGTTTTTTGAAAATGTTTTTGCTTGAAGAGTTCCTCATATAGATTGCAGATATTTTTCTTTGCTGATTTTTTTTAAACAAGTAGTTTTCGTATTTCATGTTCTGAAGGAACAGACTTTACAGATATATATTTTTTTATTTTGGCAAATTCCACATTTGACGCACTATAATACTTTATGAAAATGTCCGCTAAACGGAATGGACACTGTCCAAAAGACTATAACAAATACTGTCTGTGAATTCATGTTGACTTTCCTCAGTAAGATCTGAAGTAAACATCAACAGCAGCAACACAAAGAATGATTATAGTCATTTTAGGAAAGGAAGAACAAACGGAGGAAGAAAAATCGACAACATAAATAAAGGAAGAAATGTTTAACATAATGGCTCTATCAGAAAGTATCAGAGACAGTCAACAGTATATTGCGTGCCATCATTCTTCTTCTTCTTCTTCTTCTTCTTCTTCTTCTTCTTCTTCTTCTTCTTCTTCTTCTTCTTCTTCTTCTTCTTCTTCTTCTTCTTCTTCCGCCTCCTCCTCCTCCTCCTTCGAACGCCAGCGAAAATGCGTTGCGCTGCCGTTAAGCGCCTGACAGGTCAGGCCCAGCGCATCTGACTTCGGCGTGGGAAATAATTGTTATCTTTTAAGTCTTTCTGGAAGGCAGAAACTAGCAAGAAGGTGGTGACAGGAAGAAATAGTAGCAAGGCAGAAACAAAGGCAGAGATTGAAAAGAGAATGTCCCTAGCACAGAATTTCCAGAAGGTAGGGATGCTATTTATAATACTGATAGCTCCTCCCCCCCCCCCCCCCCAAGCATCCCCACGAGAGAAATGGGCCATCAGATATGAATATCTAGCAGAACAACACGTACAAATGATGGACGAATGAAAAGATGGGAATGGATGGATGGATGGATAAAATTTTAATGGACAGGGTGAGTGGATGAAGGATGTCAATATTTCAAAGTGGCTTTTGGCAAAACTATTACTGGGTTTTTATTTTATTATTATTATTATTATTACTACTACTACTACTACTACTACTACTACTACTACTACTACTATTCTTCTTCTTCTTCTTCTTCTTCTTCTTATTTTGTTGTTGATGTTGTTGCAGTTGCCGCCGGCTAAACTGGGCAAGATGAAGGTGAAGCCCATCTCCCTCAAACACAAGAAGCCCCGCCCCTCCCACACCTCCTCCACCCAGCTGACAGGTCAGCCACCTCCTCTCTTTCTCTCTGTCTTCCTTCCTTCATTCCTTCATTCCTTTTTTTCTTTCCGTTTTTTCTTTCTTCTTTGACTTTCTTTTCTTTCTTTCTGTCTTCCTTCCTTCCTTCCGTTTTTTTTCTGTCTTCTTATGACTTTCTTTTCTTTCTTTCTTCTTCTTGCTTCTTTACTTTCCTTTCCTTTCTTTCTGTGTTCCTTCCTTCCTTCCTTTTTTTCTTTCTTTCTTCTTTATGACTTTCTTTCCTTCGTTCTTGTCCTTTACTTCCTTTTTCTTTCTTTATTTCCTTTTCTTGCCTCTTTAATTTGTTTTCTTTTTTTCCTTCCTGTCTTCCTTTCTTTCTCTTTCTTTCTTTCTTTCTTTTTTTTTTCCTTCCTTCCTTCCTTCCTTATTGCTTTTTCGATCATATTCTTTTCTTTCGTCGTCCTTTGTTAACTTTTATTCTCATTTCTTCTTTCTTTCTTTCTGTCTGATTAATATTTTATTTCTTTTTTTATGTTTCTCTCGCTGTCTTTGTCTCTCTCTGTGTCTGTGTCTGTCTGTATCTGTCTCTGTCTGTCTGTATGTCTCGCTGTCCCTTTGTGTCTGTCTGTCTCTTCCTCTCTCTCTCTCTCTCTCTTTCTTTCTTTCTCTCTCTTGTTAGTTATTTCCATCTATTGATCGTTTGCATTTTTTTAAAAGTTCATTCTTTCTTGTCTTCATTTTTCTTTTCTTTTCCTTCTTTCTTTTTTCTTTCTGTATTTCTTTCTTTCAACGCGTTTTGTCCTGTTTACGTTTTTCCTGTTTTCATGTATCAACTTTTGTGATATCGATTTGTATGTATGGTTTTTTTTTAAAACATACTTTCCCAGTGCATTTTTCATGACTTAAATTTGTTTGTTTCTTTTTTCTTATTTATTTTTTTTTCTTTCTTTCTTTTCTCTGTCTCTTCTTCTTTGTCTTTCTTTTTTTGCTCTTCTTCTCACTCTGTGTTTTTGTCTTTACGTTTTTTGGCAACTGTCATTATTGTTTGCTGTCTGTTTCTTCTTTGTCCTATTTACTTTGTTGTTTTTCTTGGCCTCCTCGCTTTATTCTCTCGTCTCTGTCTCTCTCTTTCTCTCTCTGTCTCTCTCTCTCTTCTGTCTTGTCTTCTGTCAGCTGCTGTGCCTCTTGTTTACCGTCATATGTAATCCCACATTTTTCAAATGTTTGCACATTCACCCGTAAGTAACATAATGAAAAATACAAGCACTCGTGGACACAAACACGAACGTACGCACTCACCCCTCAACTCTCTGTCTGTCTGTCTCTCTCTCTCTCTTCTCACACACACACACACACATTCGTGTACACAAACACGAACGTACGCA